>VXBU01022441.1:179346-266818 GCA_013400315.1 Bombycilla garrulus | reverse complement strand
CGGCCCCCGGCAGGCGCCGCGGGGCAGCTCCGGCCCCTTCCCTTGCCCCCCCATCTCGCTTCCCCGGGAGGGAGGCCCTTCCCCTCCCTTCGGCCTCCCCCCGCCTTCCGCTCCCCGGGCGGGGTCGAGCGTCGCGTCCCCGCCCCGGCCCCGTGGAGACGGAGCTGTCGGCGATGGCTCTCGGGGCGCCGGGGGCGTCGCTGGGCTCCGGGCCGTCTCCCCCCCGGTGACTTCCCGGCTGCTGCAGCTCTTCCTGCTCCCCAGCCCCCTGCCAGGAGACGGGGCAGTGCCGGCAGGGCGGGGGGGTCCTGCCACCTGCGGCTTCCCCCGGGGGCACACGGTGTCCTGCCGGGTGACGCTCCCGTGCGAGGTCGGTTTCGGGCCCGGGAGCGCTTCCCAGCAGCAGCAGCTCCGTGACCCTTCCTGTGTCTCACTGTCTGACGGCGGCCCGGGCAGCCGCGGCGCCCGGCGGGCTGCACGGGCTGGGCCAGGGCTGTGCCAAGTCCCAGAATCAGTTAGGTTGGAAAAGACTTCTGACACCATCCAGTCCGACTCATGTGAAATGATGGGGTCGTTGGGTTCAATGAAGTGTGGGTGTGCTGGGGGATGGATAGAGGAGATAAGCAGGGTAGAGAGGCGAGTCAAAGCTGGTTGCGTGCAGAACTGATTTTAGTTTTTTTTCTTTTTAACTTCTCATTTGGTTGTGCGGTCAGTTTTCTGATACTAAAATCTCCAAAATGACTAGGTACCTAGGCAAGTGCAATAAGAAAGTAATAGGGTAAGGAATGTAGAAGGAGTTGTAATAACGTGCTGTTTTAGAGATGGTAGCTTTTATTCATATTCATCTGGAGATACTACACTTCTCTGAGACTTAGATTTTATTTTTTTTAACTTCCTATCCATCTCTGCCTCATTTGGACTGCCTTACAGTCCAGAAGTGTCCGTGAGCTGGGCAACCAAACATCTTTCCTTCTTGCCTCTTCAGTATCCTAATTAGGAACCTGAAAATGATCTCTTACCAAGGCGTAGAGGTCTGAAAATTTGGGATGATCTTGTTTCCAAAAGGGAGTTTCCCATTTTGTCTAGTTTTACTGTGTTTTTTAAAATAGTCTTCCTTTTGCAATTTCTTCGCTCATTGCAGGTTAACAGCTTCTAGCCATAGACTCAAAAGCGCTGAATCAAAAGCCAGTAAAATATTAAGCCATCCTAGCTCTAACAGAATATCAGATGAAATCTAAACTCCAAATATTATTTTAGATGTAGTTAAAATCATATTCTCACTTCAGTTTTCCAGGTTTCTTGATTGTTCTTATAACAAGCAAACAGTCTCCTTTCTCTTTTAGTGATTTCTCTGTGTTTCATTGCTATGAACATTTTGGGTTTATTTTTTCTTTTATAATTTGATTTTACTTAGGATAAAGCTGTCAGAACAGTTAAAGGACTGTAAATAAATAAACTTTTGGTTTAGAAAAACAGGTCTGTTTTCTTCCTTTGCATTTTGCTCACCTGAAGAAGGAACGCTCTGTAATTCTTTCTCTTCCCTATTTTTATTGTATCTTATCACAGCTTGCACTGACCCAGCAAGAAGCAGCACGAGGCATGACTTGTTACTGATTTCTTTCCTATGGATTGCTTAGCTTACAGGTCTTGTGGTTTATGCCCACTCCTTGGACAACAAGTGTTTTTTACTTAGATGAGATTTCTGTTGTCTGCAACATCGTTTAAAACAGATACGGTTATTTTCATTAGACTGGTTGGACTTACCTCTGTGAAAATTATTTTAAGTTGTAATGGTAAGGGTGGTTTTCTTTATGGAAAGCATATTTTAGAATGTGTCAGAGGTGTAGCAATTTAATTAAAGGATTGTTATCCATCAAATTTATTCTGGCTTAAAAAATATATATAAAGTTGTCTTATATTTTTCTGGTATTCAATACCAGAAATTTCTCTGTATTTTTCACTCAATAAATGAAAATGTTTTTACAGACATGATAGTTGAGTTTTTCTTTTTAATGCTGTAGTTGCCTTTTCATATTTTAGAGCTAAGTAGCAGTCTAGGTTAATGAAATTCCAAATTTAAAAATCTGAATTAAAAAAAAAAACAACTTAAAATTCTAAGTCATGAGCCGTAAAAAATTGTAAAATTGTAGGATTTCTTGTGAGAGTGAGCAAGGGTTTTATGCTTGCTGGTGAAAGCATTTGAGGCAAAACCAAATGGTAAAGACATTAAAATCTGTAATTCACCAATTGTTTTCCTGAGGTCCGATTAGAAAGAAACTGTATCCACTGATACAATCCATTCTTTATTGTACTGCTCTTCCCAGAGAAGCTGGACTAAAGCAAAATAAGTAGATTGACTAGAAAAGCAGAGGCCACTGACCTCTTTTATTAATCAAAACTTTCAGGTATGTTATGTTGAACCATACTTAAATCAATTTCTTTCAGTTTAGTGGTATGTTTAGCTGTAAATTCAGTAAGTCTTAATCACTGTACTTGAAATTAAACATTAGTTTTGAGTTATTTTGATTCTGCTTATTCTGCACTTTTCTGCTTTCCAACTTCACTTAAAAAAAATAAAACCAACCAAGAATGAAAAGAAAAAAGCATTTATCTCGATAGGATGGTGGTAGAAGACTGAATATAAAAGGTGTTCTTAAAACAGATTCTGACAACTATGGAAAATATCCATGAAATAATATACAGTTGGAGTTTTGTACACCAGGACAAAAGCTTTTGAAGCACATACACAGACACTACCTGCATGTAGTCACTATTTTGAATGCCTGTAGGTCACTATTTATTTATGCAAACAGGCAAAGAAAACCTTCTGCAGGAGAAGTCAGAAGTACTTTATTTTACAGTCATGGACTGGAAAATAGTACTCAGAAGACTGTAGATGTAACAGTGAATTTATTTGCTATGTGAGAATTTCAGACAGAGTGGAACCTACTGCTATACTTGAAGCCAGCTGAAGGTTCAAAATCTAAAAACAGCTGAATTAGTACCTTTTAGCAGAAGTCAGATGTTAGCTCTTCAGCTTAACTTTGACCTTCTGTCTTGGACCACCTACGTTCTGTAAATCTGGGCTGTTCAACATTGTCTTTCAAATTACGTTTCCCAGGAGAGAAATACGGTGTTTGGTAATGGAGGGAATCTTGTTTGTAAAGGTGCTTGGAGGATGAGGGATGATGAGACAGCACATGCACAGCACAGTCACATCAGATTCATGTTTCATCTTTTGTGCTGAACATGAAAGCAAAGGTCTGTGTATACAGCTTGCAAAGTATGAGATGAAAAATATGTCTGATAAAAATTTTTGTACTTTACCCTGAAAATTATTTTAGGGAATTTCAATTCTGGAGCAACAAAAAAAAGCCCTCAAAGCCCCCATGAAGCAACTTGCCCAGAAACCAAGTAATGACAGAAATACCTGCAAAATAATTATTAATTGTGTGATTGTCATGTTATGGTCTTTGCACGGGGAAAGGTAAGGTGTGTATTTAGTATTTTAAATAACACCAGGTGATACACGTCACTCCTCTAGAGAAATTCATTGTAATTGTACTTTTTATATTATATTGGGAGTTTTTAGTGCTTTTTCTCCAAAAAGAACTTGGTCTGTGTAGCCTTTTCTTGACTACAGACGTTACTAATCTGCAGAAAGCATGTTCAGCGTTTTCATTAGTAAATACTGTGATTACGCTTGGTGATGAGTGTGAAAGCCCATGTTTCCTTTCTAAATTTGTTTGCTTTGTTTTTAAGGAAAACAAAGTTTCTGAGACACCAAGTGCTTAATGGCTCTGATTTTCCCTTGACCTTAACGGAACTGCAGATTCCCAGGTTTTCAGTTTTATTCTCAAAGGCAGAGCTTAGGCTATATTGTGCAGAAACCAGTGGGGTCTCTGGCAGTCTAAAAGTGTCCGTGGATCAGATTACAGTATAAATCAAGGATTTTTAGGTATGTTTTGACTTCTTTTTTTTTTTCCTTTGACACTGTTGATAACCCCAAGCAGTGTACCCGATATTTGGGAGTTCATCAGAAAGCCTGAATTAGTTAAAGATTTAGGCTATGCTGAGTAAAAGTTCCTTTTTAAATAGCTGCTTTTGTGCTGAGGACAAACGAAACTTAATTTTTTTTTTTGAGATACTCAAAATTTAAAAAGCAATTGAAAAAACAATTACTTTCACTTTTCTGTTCAGGAATTCTCTGAGTCTTGTGACATTTCGAATCTCACAGTGCTTTTAACTGGGACCTTGCTTCTTGCTGGAAAACTGCACATTGGATTTTTGGCAAAAAATTAAGGAGCTATGTATATATCAGATGAGTTCTTTGCATGTTTCCTTAGCAGAGAAGGCAGGGGAGGTCGTGTTTCTCCTAAGACAACCTCACTACTCTGTAAGCATGATCGCTCCATACAGGAGATGGGATTTTTGGCGGGTGAGTGGAAAAGAAGATTTGTAAGGCAAAGACAGGCTTTTGTTAGAAAAGTACTTGTGCACACAGTCTTTCAGGGAAGTATTTGAGTGTGTGTTGGACTGTGTGAATTAAGAAAAATGCTGTAGCATGTGACTTGAGTACTTCCCTGAGCAAAGGCCAGAAAGAGATGTTGAGGAGACAACATGAATAATATAAGAATCTCAGTAACACAAGTGTATGTCTCATCTTTTAAATATTTTTGAAACAAAAGGAACTGCCGAAACAGTCACACAGTCCTGCAGTCCTACCTACAAGCATCCAAGTTAAAACTTCAACCATGTGAACTCTGTAATTACAGTGGTTGTATAGTGTTTTTATAAAGAATATTGTATATAGTTACAGGGCTTAGAAAAAAAAATCTGTGGTGTCTTGTTTCTTTTCTCTAGAAAAAAAATTCATCCCCTTGGGATTCATTTAGTTTATTTTTCTGAACTTCTGGATCTTTATGAATGCATTTGCATAAACATATTTGAAAGATTTTGATGCTTGAAGTATGTTTTTGAATTTCTGCCTGCGAATAACATAAGATCCAGGGATAATGAGGTATTAAGATTTTTAACCATTTTCCTCTTAATTAAATGATGTACAAAAAATTAATCGTAACTTTAGAACGAAAGAGGGATGAATGGCTTAACTGGAGAAGAGTAGGATAATGACTTCTGGATGAAGCGAACATTGCGGAATGTTGGAGGTAGAAGCAGATGTAGGAAGATGTGCTTTGTGAGAATTTAGAAATTAATGGGAGATTTCTGGCCATCTGTGATACGGTTTTGTATAAAGTTGAGTTGACTTTTTTATATCTATGTTTATATATAGATGTTTAGGACTTTTCTTTACAATGTTGCTAGATTATAGTGATGTGTCACATAGTAAATACAGAAGCTTTTAACAAGTAGATGAATTAATTTCTGGGGAGTTGCAATGTAATTTATAGGGAAAGTAGTGGAAATTTTGGGGAGAAACATCTGTGTTCCAACTTCCTTTAATTATATTTTCCGCTGTGCTATTGCCCTTTTCTAGGCAAGTCAGTATGACCAACAGAGACATTCAGAAAACTTAAATTGGTTTGACTTGAGTCTTGGTAATGAATGGGTGCTTACATTGAATATATCAGCAAAAGTGTTCATTCAAGAACTGATATAAACCAGCATGTTGACCTAATTAATAAATTGGGGGAATAAATTATTTTCAGTGTGAAATTGCTGAACCTTGAAGCTAATCTTTTTTTAAAACTTATTTTATAAGGCGAAATATTTCTTTGGATTTTTTTCTCAGGGTTTTCACAAATACAAGTATATTTATCCAAGTTTGTAAGGCTGTTACTGACATTTGGATTATTGTAGTTTTGATGGTTTTGTTTAATAGTGGCTCTTGGAGATTGTCATTGTCACTTAGGTAAAAAAAATTGAACTGAGGTGAAAATGTGACTGTGGTTGCGGGCTGTCCAGATGTGTATGTATTAAATTAAATTTGTGTGCTGGTGAGTTTGATGGGGGAGGTATGTGTGTTCATGGTAGCAAAGCGGAGGGAAGGAAATCTTATTTTAAAGTAGACTCACTGAAATAGATTTTATGAGTCTTCAAACGTTTTATTCCGCTTTCTCTGTTTGAACAGGTGACATAATTGGCAGATGAAATGATTTCTGAGCTAAAAGAAACAAAGAGCTCCCCCCGTTTTAAAAGTCTCTGTTCATCTGTATTACAGGCTATTGTTGGTTTTAATCTATTTTTAGTGTTTTGCTATTTTTACTTCTTGCTGCTGATGAGTTACAAACTTGGTGTTATATCTTGGCTCATTAACTTCCTTCAGGTTGTTTATGGTGTACAATGCTAATGAACAAAACTTCATTTTACAATGGAATGTTTTTGGAGAAAATTCAGTGTTTTGATGTCATAATGTCATCTGTGTGGTTGATCGTTCTTTATGGGGAATATCTCTCCCTTCTCCAAATAAATAACATCTCAGAACTCCTGATGTATAAATAGATCGATATATAGGTATTTTTCACATTGTAACTGACAGATGCTGTCATTTAAAATGTACAAGGAAATGGATTTATACTAGTCTAGAATTTTTTTTTTTGACATGTGATAGATAGAAGGTTAATTGATGTTAAATGGATGCTTTGTTAGCTCTTCATCAGCTACTAAACTAGGACAAGAGGAGTGCAAATCATTATTACAAAAGGCCAAGGCCAGTATGTTTTCTTAGTGAGCTTTATAGGTCTTTTTTCTTATCCCTTCCTTCTTTCCCTCCTTCCCAAGCGCACAAAACATAGCCAGCTGTAATGATAGGAGGAGAGAGCAAGCAGCTTTTCTAAAAACACACACACACACACACACACACACACACACACATACACTCTCTCACTCCGGCCCCCCTCTTTCCCCCTCATACCTCAGCAGAGTGACAGCTTCTAGATGTTGCGTGCGAGTGAGTTCAGCTGGTGCTGTGTGGTCTGGGTGTGTGGTCTCCAGCTCAACCGAGAGGCTGCTAACAGGGTGGATGAGAGAGAGCAACACTGTTTACTTTAATTTATTTCGGATGCCGGAACTGTGCCCGGAGTTTCTCCCGAGCCGGGTTCCACCGTCCGCGGTGTCAATCCCTCGCAGCTGCAGCCCAGGCTGCGGCGGGCGGTGAACTCTGCCCAGGGCTCTCCCAGCATCTGCCCCGGATCCCAGCCTTTTAATCCCTTGTGGCTCAGAAATGTTAATGGCATCGCTGAGCGCTGTGATTATTTTGCTTTCACTCCGTCAAGATACATCGCCATGAAGATGTACCTTGCTGGGTTAAGGAAAGCGGGACCTCTGAGATACTGAAGGGAAACTGCGAAGACGGCTGTTGTGAAAGCAAAACGGCTGCACTCGTTCCTTGTGCACCCTAAAACTAAATTGTCCAGTGTGCCGTTTGTGGCTGATTGGAATATTCAGGAGCCTTTTGAAAAAACACAGGGTATCATATTATGTAATTTAATACTCCCAAGTCTTTTCTTTTTTATCATTCGCCCTCTCTGTCACAGAACTTGCACATCTTCCCAAATTGGAACTGGTTTTTGGCATGTAGCATTGTAGGTTAACATGTTTGTCAATGTTCATAATGGCTTGAATCAACATGCCGGATATGACAGGGCAAGAAAAATGAGGCTTTGTTTTTTCAGTGTGACAGTGAAATTACCCACTTTTTTATGTTTGTTCATTTTTTCATTATAAGTAGCTTAGTGGTGTTATGAAGAGTTTCTTTCCCCCTAAATGTAAGATTCATGAGCGCTTCTTGTTTAAATTGACAAGTATTCTTTTATTATTTAAATAAACATGCATAGATTCTTAATATCACTTGGAATTTCAGCATTGTTTAGCTTATTCACTTCCCAGTCTTTGCTGGCAGGCTTGCAGGAATGGCCTTAATATTATTAATGCAGTGTTGAAGGCTGTGGCAATTCTAGGGCACTGAAGTTCTCCAGAGAGGTTAATAAATGTCAGTTATTTTCACAGTGCTGCTTTTTGGATGCTTTTAATTCTTGGTTTATGTAGATTGTCTGTCTGAATTTATATTGTTGGGAAGATAAAGCCCAGAAAAGGTTATAATAGTGTTTTTCATAGTTTTGTAATGGTTTTGAGAACAAACGTCTAGGAAACATTTTGCTTTGTCGATCTCGGGTTCATTTGCTGCGTCTCTTCACTGACTTTGTCGTAGTGTGTTGTACTCAGGAGACTCTCTGGGTTTTCTAGTGAAAAGAAATTATTGGATTTATGTACTAGAAGCACAAGTTCGTGTGGTTTAAGGTTAAAAGGCCATCACCTACATTATGGAATCTGAGTATTTATTGCTTGTTTAAAAAGGCACGTCATAAATCTTTTCATTTGGGAATCATTTAATCCTGTGATGTTAGTGTAACTCACCTATTGTTTTCAGGTTGGTTTTCTTGTGTTTTTTTTTTAATTATTTTTGTTTGTTTGTTTTTTATTTTGTTTTGATTTTTGTTTGTTTTTTGTTAATAAACAACAACATCTGAGGCATACTGTGATTTGCACATGGGTGATGGTTTGCTGTTCCTGCCTCAACATTTTTAAAATTGTATTCTGTCATGTATATATGACTAAAAACAAATAAATATCTGATACTTGAAGGTTTAAATGCTTGCTTGTAATTTAGACTTTCTCAGTGATGACAAATTGGGTTTTTCTTCCCTCCCTTCTTGACAGCTTTGATTCCCTTTGCTATATGGCCATGGCACTTGCGTTGACCTTGAGTCTGCCTTCCTCCAAGAGAATCTTTTAAGTTCAGTGTCTGTGACAAAGTATCACTGAAAAGTTTGATTAAACTGAATTTTCAGTCACTAGAACCATCTTGCTATTTTGTTTTAGAAGTCAGAAACTCTGTTTTAAAACACTTCAACTGCTATTTTCTCCCACTGGTGAAATTTTTAAGGTGGCAGCATGTTGTTACTCATCTTCCAAAGTCCCATGCCTTCAAGATATTTGTAGTTTTCCTTTAGGATTTGGAATTACCAGCCAATTTAATATCTTTCAATCCTGAACTTTGTTGTTCATATATATTATATTCTGGTGGTACTTCCAGAGTGTAGTAAAATGTAGAAATTTTGCTTTACAGAGCAGGTATGGTAGCTATTGGCATTTTACTTTGGATTTCTCCTCTGTTTGCCATTGAAAGTTGAATGAGGAAACCTGTGTAAGAACTCTTATTTCAAGCAAACTTTAAATGGAAGGCTTACAGAACTAAAAAAAGTCCAAAACCATATAGATTCGTGCTTTTCCTTATGCTGCGCCCTATTTCATTTCTTCATTATTTATTTTAAAGTGTGTTTTCTTAGGATAAAGATGGAAGATATCCTCTCTTTGGCAAGCTTTTAATGCTCAGAATTGTCTGGATTTTTTTATTTTTAACCAAACCTTTGTGAGAGGACAGTTTATTTAAGAAACTGGTGTAAAGACAAAGATGTTGTTTATGAAAGGCGTTTTTCAAGAGGATTTTGTAGTAGGTGGTCTTTCCAGAGATTTTTCTAACTCCTTGGAATTTTATGACAAGAATTATGACAGAGTAATAGAATAGTATGGACAGGATTGTGGGAGCAATCAGAAATCCACATTAAATTTTTGGGGAGATCTTTTATAGAAAACTGCCTTTCTGCAATCTTTCCTTGTCTGCCTGAGAATCAGTCTTTCAGGAAGAGGGCTGATTTAAAAAAATACTGTTTTAGGTGTAATACATATTTTGTAAAGAATACCTTTTTGTCTTTAGGGAAATGTACAGAATTGCAACAAAAGCTCGGAATTAGCTGGTTGTCATGTTTTGTGAAATGAAAAAGTAATTTTTTGTCAGATTTGCCTTAAATATTTTGTAAAGAAATTTAGGAACTTGCCACAGCAGCATAGTGGCTAGGCTTCCCAGTAAGCACCTCAGTCATGTTAGCTATTGACATTTGTCCTAAGGAGAGGAAATACTATAAATGAATTGAAGGCCTCCAAGCATTTGCTTGATATTTATAATAATGATATATTACAAAGAGTTCCACTCTTTGAAATAAATGAAAGCAATTGCTGTTTAAAAATAATAATAATAGAGCATCTCAGTGCTGTATTGCTTTGAAATGTGTTGAGATTTACTGTGGTATTCTCATTCCAGTGAGGTATTTTAAAGCAATTCTGCAGTAAGTATGGAAATACTTTAGAAGAAATACTAGATCTCAGAAGGCTCAGCATTTTTATTACATTTATTTAGCTCATCGTGAAGGGGGATCTAGTGCCGATTTCTGAAATCCAGAAAAAGTTGTTGTAATATTACTTTTGAGTTTTGGTATTGAAACAAGCCAATTACCTGTGTGCCTGGGTATTTTGAAAGCAACAGTAGCTGCGATGCAAGGGAGCTGTAACATTTGGGAGGGGGTCAACCAAACAATACTACACAAATAATACCATGGTAGCTTCTATTTTACTTGTGTTTCTCAAGGTTTTTTCTTCTCCATATTACCTGGTGTTCCTGAAGATTGTTTTTTTACGTCAATGTTACTGATTAATATTCCACATAAATATTTGCAAAAAATTGCTCCAAAGTAAAATAAGTGGTTTATATTGACTAACTGGTATCTAGACACACGTTTCTTCCTGCAGAAGGTGGTTGTGTGCATGAGAGGACATGACACCGCTGTTCCTTTACAGCTGTTTTGTATCCTTGAGTTCTGCTGAGGATCTGTGAGAAAAGCTGCAAAGACTACATAGATAAGATTGTGAGGAATAGATGCAGTTTTTTCTCCTCCCTCTTGGTAAAATAAGGGACTTGATTCTTCTCTAGCATCGTATTTCTATTGTGCTGCCCACTGTTTTGTTGGGCAGTGGTGTGGTGGTGTAGATTTCAATGCAGCACAGGTGAGAGGAAAGCTGGGCCGGCTTTATGACTCCAGGATTAGGGATGTTGACAGAAGACAAGGGCTGTAATTTTCACCTGTGGTGACTGGTGGATCAATAGTTGTACAGATGATGTATCTGGACAAGAAGGCTTGGAGTAGGGAATGCGAGGTAAGAGGAATTATCAAGGTGTCTGGATTTGAAAGGGAGATAGAATAGTAACATCCCTCTCCTTCCCTGCTTGAACTTATGGGTAAAAAGTCAGAGGAGCAATCAACAGGATAGGGGCAGAAACAGTTTGTCTGCAAGATGAGGACCTGGCCTTTGTTTCAAAATGAAGCAGAGACTGTCTCTGTGTGAGGGAGGAGGAGAAGCCAGTTCAGTGAAAGAAATAGGAGGGCACTCGCATGGAGCACAGCCTTCTCTTCCATAGCTGGAGATGACTGACAGTTGATTTCATTGTAATCTGGTGATACATCTTTTCTTCAGTGCTATTCTATCTACCCTTGTAGCCTTCCTCTGCTGACTACTTTCTTCTCCAGCCTCATCTTGGGTTCATGTAAAATGTTCCAGTATTTTACATATGAGACTATGAAGAGCACCCATATAATACTGTATCACTTAATTTTTCATCAGCTGGTTGTTTGCAAAAAAAACAGAGAAACCAATGTTTTATTATGCACATCATGTGGTTTTTAATGTCAAGAAATATTATGAGGTTTGCCAGGTAAAGTTCCAAAGCTGAACTAGACACGCATTGTATTGTATTGTAAGGGCATGGGCCCTTACCAGCCTTCCTTCATACACTGGACATGGCTCACATACTGCAACTTACTATGTTCTTGTTTGTTAGCATGAATTTACATCTCTTATTAATTGCACACTGTTCAGTCTGAAAAGTTCTCTGGAGATATTATTACTTCTGTTGTGTTCAGGGTATCTAAATGCCTTTTCTGTGTTAAGGAATTTGTTTTCAAAAATAGCTTTTGAGATGAGTGATAGCATTCCTATTTTAAATATGTAAAACCAAGAAACAGACAGTTAAAATCAGACATATTGATAGAATTGAGGTGGATGTTTAGGACCTCAATATTTCAGAATATTGTGCTCTGAAATATATTTAGTGTTCCCTATATTCAGGATGCATTTCACGCTGACTTCAGGTGTGCCTGTGGGCTCTGAAGTTGGATCAGAATTCCAAGTTTTGTTGTAAGTGACCTGCTATGCACCTATGGTATGTACAGACAGACACAGATCCTGTTCTGAGGGCATTATTTGATTGCTTTTACTGGAGATCTTCCTCCCAGTTCCTGCCTTGTCTATTTCCATCTTAATTTTCAGTGTGTGTCCCAACTTTGGAATATGAAGAAAGAAACCAGTCAATGGGTGCTTCTTTGATTCTCATGTCAGATCTAGATACTATCACTGAGAAATGTGGGGAGGCTGTGTGGAAGCATGGGGTATGTTGGTACAATGAAAGTATTTTGTGTATGCAGAAGCAGCTGAAACAAGTATGTCTTAATTCTAATGTGTCTTAACTGCAGGTACTTGCGAACTGCAGTTTTGCTGCCATTTGTTGTTAGAGATGGTTTAGAGAATTTCTGGATTTCATGGACTTGACCATTTGCAAATAAAAGTAGAAAATACATTTTGATTCAAAAACAATAACTAAGAGGAGCCTTATGAAGCTTGGCTTATATTCCACATATTTTTTACCAACCTGAACTTCCAAAACTGCTTACACTAAAGTGTTGTGTATGCGTAACTGAGGTTTTGGAATGGTGATGGTATTTAGTAAGTGTTGTAATTCAGGTTAGACTCAACATATATATATCATCATATACTCAACAACTTATAGCTGTTTATAGCTGCACAGCTACACAAAGGAACCTGCTAATAAAAAATAGAAATTTGTGATCAGTTGCATAGTAATCTAAATGTAGACCACATTACATGGGTACTGTATTTGTGATTGAGCTACAGAGTTTATTAATGACAGAGCTGATTAAACTGGTCTGAGTTGACTCAATTTCAGGTGCAAAGGAATACTCTTCTAGAAATGCCACTTCAATAATTTTTTGTACATTTTTGTTGATACGTTGGGGTATTGGTTTTTTTTCTTTTATGATCTCTGATAGTGTAGTATTTGCAAGTCATGTTCTGATTTTCTCAGTGCATGTTAGCATTGCTGCTTTATACAAATAAGTGCTGAGGGCTTTCTCATATGGGGCTGTCTATGTCAGTAAGTCTTATTTTGATGGAGAAGTTATCCAAATATGTAATCATAGTCTGTTACTTAGATTAACAGTTCTGGACTTGCTAAGGAATACAATAATAACTTTCGAATAGGAGTTGGAATAGACTCATTTGAATTCTGACATAAGTAATTTGAAGTCTGCATATACATCTTCATTAAGCATTCAGAAGGTTTAATATTTTTCTGAATATACTCTTTCTTTCAAAAAGCTATATATAATTTTTTAAAGGTGCGAGAAGGTGTAATTTTTCTTTTTTGTTTTATGACTATGTGTCAAAAAAGACTTTCAGAGTGGTGTTCCATATTTACATTTATATTTCCCTACCATTTTAGAAGAACAGGTTGAAATGGTTTTAATAATTTTTGATATAATTAGTAGGGTTTTAATTTATTATTTCTTGATGAACAGATAAAAGAAGTTCAGACTGCAGTAACTGAATAGTCATCATGTCTCGAGCACGGCAACCCCCACTTGTAACCGGTATCTCTCCCAATGAAGGCATCGCATGGACAAAAGTGACAATTAGAGGAGAAAATTTGGGCACTGGGCCTACAGACCTCCTAGGTAAGTTGAAAAAATACCCCTTTGGTACTGCACAAGGTAACATTTTGGATATGACTAGAGTTACTTTTTTTTTTGTGTGTGATAGAATCTGTGTTGGATATTATGAGGAATGCCCTTTACACAAATAATATGCACTTGAATCCATAAATTCAGGGACACTGCCCAATGTGTAACTAATCAGACTGACTGTACCTTTTTAGATGAACCCTTAATCTGATTCGGTATCCTGTGCTGAACATGAAAATGAAACGTAAATGCTTTTTGCAGTGTGCTAGAAGAGGGTAGACGCAATGAGATGCTCCTTGTTACTTTCTCAGGAACTGAGAGTTTCCACATTGAAATTTTCATGTCAGAAGTGTCTGCAGTGTGTTCAGAAAGTCACTGGAAGTTGCTGTGCCTTGAATTAAAGTCAGTTTGTGTATCTGTACCTGTATCTGTAGCACTTATGACAAAGCAGGTTCAGTGATTTAGCTACACAATATATGAAGAACCCTTTTCATTGCTGTTCTGATTTTTAACGTGGTAATTCCATTAGATTCATCATAGCTCTTGTGCTGAAGGAGAGGACAAGATCTTTTCACCGATTCTCCTGGTCACAGACCTTGTTCATTACTGCTATGTTACTTCCTTTTCAGGTTGAAATGTCTTAGCTTATTTAAATTTTCTGCACGTATCCTTGGCCTTTCTTCTTGCTCTTCAGCAAATCTCTTTTAGTTTCGCTACCATTTGTGGGTGACACATCTTGGTTGTGTGCAGTGTTCAGGATGTGAATGCCCTGTGGCATAACACTGTACTTTCACTTTTGTTTTGTATTTCAGCCGTAGAGTTCTGTTTTCTGTATAACTTCTACTGAGAATCAAACTAATGTTTTTGTTGTTCTGCCTACTATAGTTCCATGATTAGATGCTTGAGGATTAGTAGTCAGTTTGAGCCTGCCGTCTGTGAATGTAAGGTTTTGCCTGCATGCATCTTGTCTTTGTTCAGTTAATTTCAGCTGTTATGATATCTACGTTATAGTTCATCACTCAGTCTAATAAGTTCTGGGTTGCATTTTTGTGGGGTTTATGGTCTTCACACTCTGAATAAATGAATATCCTCAGAAAACTTTATAACCTCTTTACCTTGTCATTTATAAACGTACTGAACATAAGTGATCCTGGCATATACCCTGTGGGAACTTTCCTCAGTCAAAACACATCATTTACTGTAACCCTGTTTCTATGTTGCTGAGCTGTTTATCCTTTAGATGTTTGTATCCTATAAATGCTTCATTTTCTTAAGCCTTTTGAGAAGGACTCTGTAAAATCTACTGGAAATCCAAGTTAACCATAACTACTGGAATTTCCCTTATTCCTCTTGTAAGTTATGCGTATGTGTACTTCAGTAGTCATATTAGACAGTTTGTCTAATCTGTTGTGGAATCACGATTCCCCTGAAGGCCATTGGAATTTTGTTTGGCTTTGCTAGAAAAAATATTTCACTTCATGGCTGTAAACCAAGGTTCACAAATTCCATTCATGGCCAACACAATGAGCTTTGTGGCCAAGCATAAGCAACTACAGTTTTCCACTCCAGTTTGCTGTCTCTCAAAAGAGGAAGTGGTATTTTCCTGAGCTGCTAGGTGAGATTGCAGTACACTGTAGAATCCATATTGAGAAATCCTCAAATAATGATGATGTTAGGGGTGAGTATATTTCTGTGTATTTGTGTGGCTGATGTACTTCAACAGCCTCGTTAGTTCATTAGTGTGATCCACTTAGAAACGATCAGTGCTACATCCTTGGAAGGAAAACATGTCCTGAACTGTACCGTAGCGTTACAGCTGACCAACTGCTAATATTTCTTCTTATATTTCTGTCAGAGTAACATTTGTAACACACAGCTGCTAATAATTTTATGCTTTGAGGTAAAAATAAATAATGCGTTGCCTTATTTTTCCTTAGCTCAGTTGTCAGCTTTGTCCAGTAAGTGACTAAGGCCCCAGATATGTAAAGATTTCTTTTAATGGTTAAATTAGGCATGTAAATATTCCCTGTGACTTGAATGGAAATACTTGGAAAAGTGAGGCCTTGTAGGCATGAGAGTTAAGGGAGTTTGAGTGAGGTGTTTATAAATTTGTAAAGTTTGAGATGCATTAGTATAAAGTGAAAAAGCAAGAAACTTTTTTTCTATACATAAACACAGTATCACATAATAGAAGAACATTCTTCTGGTGTCACTAAAGAGAGGGCCTTCTAGTAATCTCTTTGTGTCTTTGAAACCAAATAAACTTTTTATTTGTAACTCTATAGCTCATGGTACAAAATGTCAAACCCAGGAGATACCTGTAACATTTATGTTTTCAAGGTTTAGCTTGCCTTTTAGGACATTTGTAGCTGTATTTTTTAGACATTGTAAAATTGTTCATATATAAGCTTAACCAAAATCAGAACGTCTCCAGAAGAGGATTACTTGTGCCTATTTATAGAAAGACACATAAAACCTAGAAGCTGAGAATGGTGTTCTCAGAGATCATTGTACTATGCAACAGATTCAAATTAAATTTTATTTAAAGGGAAGTTTCCTATTTCTGGAGAAAGAAATATGGTAACTCTGCTATCAGAACTTTTTCCCCCAATATGCCATTATTTGTTTCAGAAATTGTGTTGTGCCATTACTGTGTTTGATGAGGTATATAAAGTGTTGATAGAGACTTAAATTTCTTATGCGTTTTTAAGATACAGGCAAAGGCCGTTTCCTGCCATTTCAAAAGTATTGGACCTTATGATCTTGTTCTCTTGAGAGCTTTTACAACCTCTTATGAGTAGACAATAATTGATGCAAGGATCTTCAAACAGTTGTTGAAAATTTTTTACCCTGGTAAAATAGGGTAGCTTAGTTCTGGATTTTAAAGTATTGCTTAATTGAACTGCTAACTCAGAAAATATGTGGTGAAAACATCTTTATGAATTGTTTGGGCAAAGTATTTCAGTTAGTTCCTATCATAATCTTTTTTCCTTTGGAGAAGATGATAGCATAAAACTGTAAGAGATGTAATAATATAACAATGTAAGACAAGGTTATATTATTGTGTATATGTTATATGCATAATAATGTATTATTTTCTTCTTTCCCCCGTTAAACTAAAACCTGACCTGCTTAAAATTTTATTAATAAATAAGCAAAGTATTTTTTTAATTTTAAGTCTTTCTGTATGTATATCCTACTTCATCCCACTCCCCCCCTTCTATTCAGAAAGAATATTTAAGAAACAAATCTACTGTCCTTTCTCAAAATTAATTTCAGTTGTAATAAGATTCAGTGCCTTTACATTTTTTTATTTTTTGGATTTCATTTTCAAGATAGTTTTTGGCAGGGAGTAATGCATTTTTAGGTCTGACAGCCATGAAAACTGCCAAATTTGTCTGCTGTGTCATGTCAGAGACTGAAATTGTGAGAGAAAATAAGTGTGAAGGTTTGGTACAAAGCCACATGTGCTGACCCTTTTCTGTCTCTAAGTATTTTCTAAATTGGTCAGAGCTTTCTAGAAATTAAAAACAAAAGTCAAGCCAACAGGGGAGGAACTGCTCTGCCTGACTAATTTGTACTGCAGTACAGCCAACACACTAGTACAACCTTGTTCTTTTGGACATGAGGCAAAATGTTTCTAGCTAAGGGTGTAATTTAGGGAGGACCTAATGAAGTTGTTCTCCAAATTGACACTAGAGCAGTTAGGATCTCGCCAGTTTTTCAAGACAGCAAAATTTCAGCTAGGATTATGGAAATTATTGAGAGAATATAATCCATCTATTCCAGCATCCAAGGTCCTGATCTGACCAGAGCCAATCAGTTGGTTGGTGATTGGTTTGATTGATCAGACCACTTTGATGTGAAATCTCAGGAAGCCTTGGCCTTACATTAAGGTCCACCTTGACTCTTAAATCGTAAGAGATGTTCTTGAACACTAAAGCTTGTCACTCTCCTTCTATAAGGAAAGACCTTCTTGTATTTCATAATTTGTCGTCCTTCTTGTACAAAATATAGAAGAGGGAATAGATGAGCCTTACATGATTATTCTTTCATATAACAAGGGCAAGTTTATTCATCAGAATCAGTTTTGCATCGTAGATTTTTTTACAGAAGAGATTGGGATGGAATATTTGTCAATTAATACTACTTCAGCCAAAACAGCCTTCTATGTCCACTAAAGTACTGCTGAAAAAATAAGGTTGAAGAAACATTGTTTGTTGTAAATATTTTAGAGTGTCTTTTTTTTTTCTGTGCATAATCATATAGCCTGAACTTGTGAAAAATTTGCTGTGTGCAGTTTTAAAGGAAGTTTCACAGAAATACAATACTGAACAGCAGTTCTCCACTGTCTTGCAGACAGAAAATCTATTGTATGTGAAGTAAAAATCACAGTAGCCTAAAAGTGGTGGAAGAGATCAAATAAGTTTCAAACCACACTGCTTGTGTCTCATGAATTGTTGCTGGGACAAAAGACCTAAAGTGACCTAGGAAATATCTGAAAAATGTATTTGATTCCTTGACTGTAAGGGACTGGTGAAGGGTTATATATTTATGTGAAACATAACATGTAGCATGATAAATGAATTTGCATTGCAGAATTTCAAAAGATACTTCTATTCACAGTAGTATATTTATTTCTTTTTCTTTTTTTTTCCCATTTTCCCAGGTTTAACAATCTGTGGGCACAACTGTCTCCTCACTGCAGAATGGATGTCTGCCAGTAAAATTGTGTGTCGAGTTGGACAGGCTAAAAATGACAAGGGAGACATTATTGTTACTACAAAGTCTGGTGGCAAAGGAACTTCAACTGTTTCCTTCAAACTGCTTAAACCTGAAAAAATAGGTATATTTCTTGTTCAAATCCACATCTCTTTTCTTTGCTAAGTAAATATATGACTGAATGCCTCTTTGTATAAAATACATGTTTGGAATGGATCCACCTCAGGACAGTTTTCAGTTGTTTAGAAAATGCAGAGTATATCAATAAAATGTCCATATATAGAGAGAAAGAGAGAGAGAGGGAAACTCAGGGTATAAGAAAAACTATTCCTTTCTCAATATCTTGATAAAATCCTCAGTGATGAATGAGAAGTAGCCCTTTATTTTTCTTTATGGAATAAAGAAACTTCTGAAACTGCTCTAAACTTCTGAAATTTTAAAAATCTTAATAACAGATCCAGTAATTACTCTTGAGTGTACTAAATAAATACAAAATCTGGGCCAGCTCATAAGCTTTACACCTAAATCCTGAGCTGACAGTTAATCCTTTAAAGAAAGTTGAGTCCTCAGTGCCATTTCTTGTTTGTAATTCAAACCATCCTGCAAGACAAAGTCTTAAGTACTTCTCATGAGATGCTTAAACTCTGAAATTATTTTGCCAAGCAGTCTAGGACCTCTGCTTAACCCAGAATCCAGTCTAAATACCCGGTGGATTGAAAATGTTTCTCTCAGAACCCCTCATTGATGAAGCTGGATAGTTATCTTTCCTAACACAGGAGTTCCCACAAGAACTGTTTTAGGCTTTTATTCTCAGCCCTTCAGTGGCAGTTAAATAACATGTGATTTCTCCCAAGCTGCACTGATATCTTAATAGGAGAAAAATGAAATGTGTAAGTGCAGATGTTGTACAGAGGAGCTTTTGGTGATGAGAGAGGAGAATTCATCTTTGAAAAAATGGGGAAGTATGGGGATGGAGTAATTTCTGGTGTTGAGTATCTGATGGGTATGTTAAAGGAGGGCAAGGCCAAGGGTATGGCTGGCTCCATTTTCAGCTGAGATTCCAGGACGTATTGTGCCTCACCTTTATGCACTGTCTGCTAAGGCACTGGAAGCAACGTCAGTTATGTGTCCTTGAAGTAATTTATCTTGGCATGTGGCCAAAGTTCAGTTACCTTTTGGATAGTAAATGGGACAGAAAGGAATCTTCCCTAAAATGTGCAAATGGGAAGACTTTCAATTAATTGCTCTTTTGAAAGTAGCAGATAACAAGGTTTGGACAGATACCAAAATACGTGCAGGAATGAAAATACTAATACTTAGTGGTCAGGAAAATGCTCCTGATGTACGTGAAACTGTGCACTCTGCAGGAGGGTAACGTTTGATGCCCAGCCGTGAATACCTTTCCAGCAGCTATAATAAAATAATTTCGCATAATTGCATCCAGGTTGTTTTGCCATGTATCTTTCAATATATTACCTAGGCATGCATTTTATATTTATCAGGATTTTTCAAATTAATTCAGTATGTTAGAAGTTGACGGTGCTGGAGTGCCCTTGTTGTTTTAAGGATCTGTACTTTGTTTTCTCTAGGTATCTTGGATCAGTCTGCTGTCTGGGTGGATGAAATGAACTATTATGACATGCGCACTGACAGGAACAAAGGGATTCCCCCCTTGTCCTTACGTCCAGCTAATCCACTTGGTATTGAGATAGACAAGTGAGTACCAAATGCCTTTAATCCACTTTTTTAGTGGTTTGCTCTATATGTGTCTTTGTGAATTCCAGGAAAGTTTAATGGTTTGCAGGGCAGGGAAAGATTTAAAATTGCATACATCTATTAACTGCTGATACTCTGCTTGGTACTCAGAGTTGTTAGTGCACATTGTATCCTGCTTCATAATCCTCTATTTTGGATCATCAATTGGAACTGTAGATAATCTAAAAGCCTGATCTATTGAACCCCAGTGATGCTTAGATTTAGAGGATTGATAAAGAACCTAAGGCTTCAGATTTATATATTGTAGTTATGGAATACCTAGTGTTGCATTTGAGTTTCACGGGGCTTTTAAGGATATTAGATTGCTATCTATTGCTAAAATTGCACTGTAAAATGTGATTTATTATGCCACATCAGCTAGTTTGTTTTATTGAAATCCTAATACTGTTTTCCGGCCCATACTCTTCTTTACTTATGTTCTTAAGTGTGGTGGAGTTTATGACTTTTTTGTCTGAAATAGTAACTTTATAGTGAATGATAAATTCAGTTAAGGGTTTTTAAATGGGACACTCTTTAAACCTGCCCATCTCTTAGAAATAGCATCAGGTATACTTCTCTCAATCAAGATGCCAGCTCTACTAAACAAAAGGCTATTTAAAATTAAACTGTCCTTAAGGTCTCATCTGCTGAATACTCTTATTTGTGAAATAAATTGGAAAAAAATCTGCAGTGTCCATCGTTACCTTGTTCTGATGAGAAAGCTGCACTTCCCCAAAATCTGTATGGGATTTCTAGTGGACCCATGTCACCTTCCAGCCTCTGGCTGTGAATTTCTTTCCTAGCTTTAATATATATTTTTATTTCTTTTCAAAGTACTAACCCATTTTTTTGTAATAAGCTGGAGATTTTATCTCTTTAAGTATTTTTCTTTAGCCTTTCGTGTAGTTTCTGATGGGTAATTCTTTCATGTTCCTCAGTTTTACAATCCATGACAAAACGTGGACTTCTGTACTATGGATAGTATTCCAGTGTGTTACTGGAAGACTTTCTGTCGCTCTTCCACTCTCCTTCCCTTTTTTGTAACTTAAAAACTCCATAACAATTTTTTTTACCGCTGTGCTGCACAGCAACTAGCAGTGAGTGCTTTTGTTAGCTGATTCTCTCGAGTCACTACTTATAGTTAAGACATTGTCCATATGCTAGATTAAGAATTATCATATAGAAATCTAAGCTATATTAATTTAGGATTTGCTTAATTTAGAGTTATCTATTCGGATGTTTGTTAAATAGAAAACTAGCCATGGTATATTTTAAATGTTTTTTTCTGAAAGCATTCGAAAATGTGTTTCTGAAACCTGAAGTTTCGTGTGAAAAGAAATAAATCTGAAACATGTAAATAGAGCTAGGAAATAACCTTTTGTAGAGGTAGGGAATTAGGAAATCTTTGGGCAAGCATATCAAGCCTAGTTCATTGTTCTTGATCTCCCAGGTTCATTGCAGGAGAAGCAGGAAGATTATGGCAAGCTCCAGTTTGAGAGACGTAACACTGATCAGTACAACAAGTAGTTGTGTGGAGGAATTGAGGGCTTACATTGTGCAGAGGGGGAAGAGGGGAAAAGCCTGGTCTACTCTCCTGCTATGGCTGACTATAGGTGAACATTCTGGGTTTAATTAAAGAATGCCTTCTCAGTGGAAAATCTTTCATACTTTTTTATGAATTGGAGCAATGTGAGGTTTACTTCTGTAAAATAATCTTTAATACCATACAGTTTAGCTAAACTCACATGTTTGCAAATACTTTACATAGAGAATGGGTAAGTATTGAGAAGTTGTACCAAGTAGTGAAAAAAGGCATTTTTAAACTGAGAAAGAGAGTGAATAAGCAAGAAATTAGCAATAACCATTACTAGACACAGGAATATTTGTCACTAGAAGTGATAAAAATTTTTAGGATACTTTAAAATAAAAGGCATCCTAATATGAGCCTAATAATACTGTTGTGTTTGCAGATAGGTTCTGCAACATTATGGATCTCTCTTTTATTCATACCTTTTGTTTCTTTAAACATGTGCAGATTGGGCTGTATTTTAATTTTGAAGCTGAGGCATTTGGCATTGGTCTGACTTGTTGGGCCTTACAGCCCTTGCAGCCTGATGGCTGACAAGGAAGGGAAGGGAGTGTCTTGTATTGGTTATGCAGATAGTGGTGAACCAAAGAAACATTAATCAAGAAACTCAGGGAGAAAAGCAGTAAAAAACAGATGTGATAAAATGGAATAGGAATAAACTATAAAGGAGCACACTGAAGAGAGGGCAGAGGAAGGAGATTAGACTACAGACTGAAAGAGGAAAAAGCCCTCCTTGTAGAAAGTGATTATCGGGTGTTAGAAAATGATACAGAAAAGATAAGCTGCAGCATGGGAATGATTTAGTTGTTTTTTAGAGGGGTTCTGTTGTTTTTTGTCATTTTTATTATGGGTTATGCTTGGTTTTAAAAGTTCCTTTTGTGGCTTTAAAAAATATTTTTATGGTAGTTTATCCAATTAAAATGTGTTTAAAAATTAATTGTAGCTTTTGAACCATTCAGGTGGGTGCTTTCAAGGTGCTGCAAATGAGACCTAGAAATTGGAGAATAAACCCTTGTAAATAAGAGTTTCAGTACAGCTGTTTGCTAAATTATTAGGTATGCATGGGGACAAAAGAAGTTATTGAGACTCAGTAGAGAGAAGACTGGAGTTTAATTAGAAGTGACTGAAATTTAAGTGAACAAAATATTTGAACTGTGAGTTAAGGGAAATATATAATAGTGGGTCTGAAGTTTTATTAATAATTAGAATACTACCTGTAGATATATTGTAAGAGTAACGTATATATTCTCAAAATATGCCCTGGAATTGTCTTTTCATATTTAAATGTGTCAAGGATGAAAAAAAAAAAGCAACTCAGTCATCCTCTTGGCTGTTCTTTTGCATAATCAAGGTGTTTTAAATGTTACACATATAGTCAAAATATTTTAACTCTACATGTATACATAATTTTCAGTCCATCATCTTTCAGCCTGCAGGTATAGCAAGTAGTAAGTATACATAATTGCAGGCTAATAAGTTCTTCACATTTTCCAAAAATTAATTGCAGTTCCTGTGTCACATAACTAAGAATCTCACTTGCTGATAAAAAAAAGATCACTTATATTGTAATGAAACTTGAACTTGCTGGTTCTTGTGTTTTGGTGGTGGTGACCCTTAGAGTCGCAAATGTATTTGCAGAAGAGTGTTTGCACACGTTTGTTCTATTCCCTTCCTAAAAGTTGTTCATCTTCTAAAACACAGAGCTGATCCAATCAGATAAGGGTTTTTTTGGCATTGATGTTACTTAGTGCCTTTTGTGTGTATGCTGTGAGTATTCAATTCCCACCAGAAGATGGGTATTTAAAATACTTAGTCTTTGAGTTCTAGTTTTTAGTTCTTAGTATGGGGTAAAGACTGATACAAAGATTTAGTGTCCCAAAACTGTCTTTATGCTCTCTGTCAGTTCAGAGTGGGTCTGTGCCACCTTCCTCCCCAGGAAGTATTCCTGGCTGTGGGGTTATGCAGATGTAGCCAGGAGCCCTTACAGAAACATTGAATCCTTAAGTAGAATCACAGAATTGTTACAGCTGGAGAATATTTTCAAAGTCATTGAGTCCAACTTTTGACCAATCCCCATCTCAACTGAACTGTATTCCCAAGTGCCATGTTCAGTCATTACTTGAACACCTCCAGAGACAGTGACTCCACCACCTCCCCTGGGCAGTCATTCCAATGCCTGACAACTCTTTCAGTGAAGAAATTATTCCTGATGTCCAACTTGAACCTCACTGGCATAGCCTTAGGCTGTGTCCTTTTGTCCTGTTGCTGGTTGCTTGGGAGAAGAGGCTGTCCCTCACCTGGCTGCACCCTCCATCCAGGCAGCTGTAGGGAGTGATAAGGTCACCCTTGAGCCTCCTTTCCTCCAGACTAAATATCCCCAGCTCCCTCAGCCACTTCTCACAAAAGTTACTCCTTAGACCCTTCACCAGCTCCATTGCCCTTCTTTGGATGTGCTCCACCACCTTAATCTTCTTCCTGACTTGAGGGGTCCGGAACTGGACACAGCACTCAAGTGGTGGCCTCACCAGTGGCATGTCCAGAGGGATGGTCACTGCCCTGCTCCTGCTGGCCACACAAGTGCTGATACAGGCCAGGATGCCATTGGCCTTCTTGCCCATGTGGGCACACATTGGCTCATGTTCAGCTGCTGTCAACCAGCAGCCCCAGGTTCTTTTCTGCCAGGCAGCTTTCCAGCCACTCTGTTCCCAGCCTGTAGCTGCCTGGGGTTGTGACACAAGCAAGATTCAGCCTTGTTGAACCTCATGCAGCTGGCTTCAGCCCATCAACCCAGCCTGTCCAGATACCTCTGCAGTCTCCCTACCCTCCAGCAAATCAATAGTCCTACTCAACTTGTTGTCATCTGCAAACTTTGTCCAGATAACTGATCAAGATACTGAACGAAACTGGCCCCAGTATTGACCCTTGGGGAGCCCAGCAGTGACCATCCAACAGCTGGAGGTAACTCCATTCACCACTACTCTCTGGGCATGGCCATCCAAGTTTTAATCCAGCAAAGAGTACGCCTGTCCAAGTGTTGGGTTGCCAGTTTCTCCAGGAGAAGTCTTAAATGGGTTGCAGGAAAAAAAAAGACTGTGCAGAGTAGTTATCTCAGTCTGAGAAATGTGGAACTTGGTGTGAAATACTGACCTTAGCAGTACTTTGACAGTACTTGGGTTGGTTTTAGCAGTTTAGAGCTGTTATAAAAGCAGGTTGGTAACACAAAATAATTCAGATTTTTTTATGGTTGTGGGAGAGATTATGTCTTGTTGACACCGGCTGAAATACATTGATGGAAAATTTAGATCTGCTTGGGATTTGTGAATGAATTGCTTGTTCCGATGTACCTCATACTTTTTCCTCCTGCCCGACAAGTCCTTGTTTAACCAAGGGCTCCCTAACTCCTCTAACTACTCTGTCAGACTAAGAAAATTCATTCTCTGCCAAACAGTAACATCAGTCAGACCTAGTGGTGGTTACAAAATTTTTGAATAGTGTTTGTTGTTTTGCATGTAGCAGAGGTCACTCTGGTGGATCCATCTCGTACATGAAAGCAAAGGCTGACATGCTAAGTACATTCCACATACTTCTGTATCCACCCACTCGATACAGATGCTTCCCTCTTCCCACGCCAGCTTCCAAAACAGTTCATCCGGGAGAAGGAAACAGATGATCTTACGCTGCCACCTAATGGTAAACGTCAGCTTGCTACCACGAGATAGGAAACGACTTTCTGGAGGCTGAGATGTTTATTTTTAAATGGCTTGTATGGAAATGCAATAAATTTCATCATTGAATGTGATGGGTGTGTGGAAACTTGATCACAGAGATGCATGCAAAAAAAATTCTGAAAGCTGCAAAAGAGAGTTGCAGTACAGTCCTAGCTTTATGAGATTAAAAAATAAAGTAGCAGTTACTGCTTGTTAGGTTGATGCATCAGCTGCAGCTACCAGCCTATAATCTCTTAGTAGATTTCTTCTACCACATTCTGCTAGTTCTAAAATACAGTTGCCACTTTGTTTTCATATTTCTAATGAACTCAATGCTACTAGGGAGGAATTGCCAGAATACACCCTTGCCTTGTTATTGGAGAGACCTTTGTTAACACCTTCTGATTTGTCGTGTTTAGTCTACACTAGTGTCCCTTACACTGGTATTTTTGCATGCATTATTAACACAGTACAGCTGCTACAAAGCCAGCTTCGAGGAGTCTGACTGGTACCAGACAGAGGGGGGAGTGTATAGCAGCTCTAGCTGGAGCTAGTTAATGTTGCTTGCTGTTCAGAATCTGTGTTTATTTAAAGTTGTTCCTTTTGACCTTTTGTAAACTCCTGTGGAACTGAGTTTCAAGTTGCCTTTTGGTGGCTGTGTCTTGCTTTGGGACACAACTTTTATCTGCAAATGTTGTTATATATGCTGAAATTATTACTATAAGATTCTGAAGTTCTGTGAGCAAAACAATTTTTACAGAAAAATTACTACTTGCTAAACTGCCTTCATTGTCAGACTTTGTTAATTAGTATCTGTTGCATCCGGTTGCTCTTACTTGGTTGTGGCTGCTTGGAGGCTGTGATTTACCCATGGACATTTCCAACTAACCTCTGTAGAATGTGAATGTTGTGTATGGACACAAGTTCTGTAGAAGAATTTGTAAGAGCCCATGTGTCCTGTACTGTTGAATTAGATTTATTGTTCTTAGGCTATACAGAA
This sequence comes from Bombycilla garrulus, assembly GCA_013400315.1. NCBI lineage: Eukaryota > Metazoa > Chordata > Aves > Passeriformes > Bombycillidae > Bombycilla > Bombycilla garrulus. Next base: position 240,379 of record VXBU01022441.1, on the reverse strand, counting down.
CCTGAAGTTTGGGTTAGTGCAAGGAAGAACTTCTACTGATGGGCTCTTGTGGCACAAGTGAATTGATTGTACTCCACATGTTTTGAATCCAAAGTAAATGTGCATGACCTTTACATGGAAGCAAGGACCACTGCATTTAATGTTGTATGACTCTATTAGCTGTACACAAAATGTGTTTGAGGGAAGTGAAAGTGTACAGTGGCTTGTAACCAAATGTATTTTTATTATGCTTCTCATTAATATAACCGCTATGTGAAATCTCAGTTTCTTTTGTATTTAAAATTATTGCTGAAAAGTGAATAAGACTATTCTAAAATGTTAATTGTAAGTCTAGTACCAAATCTAGTTCTATTCTAGGTGAAATAGTGTGCCTAGCAGAAAGTACTATTATACAAATCCACTGTATGTACATTTGCTGAAATTGTAAAGGTAGTGTTAATACTTAGGGTTCTCAAGGATGGTAAGCTTCACTTTTCTTTTTTCTGAGGTTTTCTGGATTCAGTTTGTGGTTCCCAGCTTCTTTTACGGTGATTACTTTTCAATAATGATTAAGTATTCTTCATGAAGTGATTCTTGTATAATGAGCAAATCAACAAAAAATTATTTACAGTTAATTTGCATGTCATCATGATCTAAGCTTTTGCTACTAGTTCATCTTCACCCTGTAATGTTGGAAAGAATTAACCAGAAATACTTTCTCAAGTCACATATGGGCTTGTTTATAAGTCAACGGTAAGCAACGTTTCATGAGAACAACTTCCAAAAACTTACTTATTTAATTTACTAATGGAAGTTAATGAAACAAACTTGTGCGTATGTGGAGTCAGTCTCTTTTTAGATGCATCTGGCCAGACATTCTAGAAATACAGTTGCTTTCAGTTTTGAGCATTTTAGTGCGCACTTTGTTTTGAAGACAGCTGTAGCAAGTCTGTATGTAGCAAGCTGTAGTGTATCTGTAGTGTATCTGGTAAAATCTACAATAAAAATAAGGATACTAAACCATAGAGTATAACATATTGTTAACATACCTCACACATTCACATTCATTCACAGTTTCTGGTCTGTTGTGGCTCTGTCTAAAATACATCTGCACAGATAAAAGTGTTGTTAACTTATGGTTCTACACAAATACATCTGCTGGAAAAAAGCTCCTAATAACTTTTCAAGGCAGTCAAACATCAAACTGAAAAAAATACCTTCATTTGTGTCCCACTGTCTGTAGACAAGATTATTTGCAGTAATTGATTACAAGTCTATCTAGGTCATTATATATATATGTAGTTTTGTTTTTCCCTCTAGGAATTGTATAGCTCATGCATAAGCTTATATTGTCATGCATATCCTTTATAAACCTTAAGTAATGAGTAGCATTTGGTAGTGGTATGAGTGTGTGTGCTTTTTGTATTATATCTGTCTCTTTTGGTTTTGGGGAACATACATGGAAATTCTGAAAATATGACCAAAATTCCGCTTCTGTATTGATTGCATTCACTTAAATAGTGCTTGCACAGAATATCCAAGTCTCTCCATAAAACTCAAATTTGTTTCCTTGGCTTTATTTATTAGCATTAAAAATGCAGCTGTCCACAAAGATGTCACCATGTGTGGATCTAATATAAATGCTTTTCTGTACATCGTGCTGTGTATCACATTGAAGTACTATCCTTCAAGTTTGTGTTCCTACTGGGCACTTTCGACTAATTTGAGGGTCAAATAAAGTATTTTAAATTGTCTTTAAATTAAGATGAAATTGAGACTCTTCTTACATGCATCAGCATTTTCTGCTTACTGTCATTCATGAAATTTAAGATCACTGAAGATCCTGAATCTCACTACTTATGTCTAAAAGTTTTATTTTAACATCATCACTTTTTCATTGAACACAGGCAAATGTTGGGACCGTCATTTTTTTCTTGCTGCATTTGTTTCTCACACTATTTTCCCTGTATCTCTACTTTTCATATCTGTCATCACTTTTCCTTGCATCTCATTTGATTTTTTTTTGGTTTTTAAAAAGTATTGTTTCATGCCCCTGCTGTAATCAGGTGCTACTGATGAAAGACTTCTGTACCATGTCATCATGTACGTGTGTCCTTTGTACCTGCTTGTGCTAATGGCCATTTGGATATGAAAAGAAAATTCCAGGAAACAGCTCCTCTCTATATAATTGTACTTTTTAATGGGCCCGCCTTTAGATTTGTTTCACTTAATCTGCTGTTTGCTTTTTGTAATTAAAACAGCTTTAAATATCTTGAAACATGTTTAGATTACAGAAAAAACTAAAACTAACAAATCACTGCTTTTGTGTCCATTTAAATAGCTTTCCATATGTGTTAAATGTACTTCTTATAACTGACTCTGGATTGCTACTCCCACCCAAGTTTGCTCTCAAATGCAAAGTATGGCAGATGTTCATTTGCATATGGTATATTGTATAGCAAAGCTCACCTAACTTGTGAGCATCAAAGAGGGACTTCATTGTCTTTTGAGTTGGATGTTGTGATCCAAAAACGAAACAGTAAATATTTTTAATAGATGAGAACATTTCAGTTGAAAGGGACATAAGTCCATCTAATCCAATGACTGACCCATTTAGGGCTGGCCAAAAATGAATTTGTTTGCCACAGTTAGTCTCTGAAGATGGGATCCAGCTGGTGGTGAGGATGAGCGGAGGGAGTGAATGCACCTGGTGATATACTGAGTGCATGGTGGAATTAATATGGCCAAATATTGAGAGTGTGTCCAGACAGAGGGATGAAGGTTGTCATATTTTCATAAAAAAGTGATTTAAATATTTTTATTACACAGACACAAAGTGAATGGAATACATTTTCTGGATTAGTATCTTAGAAACATCTTACAGTTTTTAAAATGCTGTTGTAGAGAATCTGTTTCCACAAGGAATTGGTTTGCATGGTTTCTTCATGCATTTGTAAGACTGAATGAAAACTAACAGAACCTGCTGTCACTTGACATAAGCCTGTTTTTCCTTTGTTTTGTGTACCGGGAAGAGACAGATCAGTGTTCTGTTTTGCAAGAGAATTATTTTTACTCAGCATTATACTTTTTTCAGTGTTTGTATATAGTGGAAGTGTGTTCTGTGTATCTCCCTTTAATGTTTCTGTGTGACTTCTGCTGTTCAGGAACCAGTAGACAATAATTGTGTGAGGTCATTTACAAGCTGTCAAACTTCCGATGTCCTGCCATTTTAAAATTAAATAGAAGCATTTTGTCCAGACAACATTTCTGCCTTATGTGTAATAGTGAAATCAAAATGGTAAAATTAGTTTTACTTAGAATAGATTTCAGTCTCTTCCAGGCACATTACATATGTCTGTAATAGTTTATTTAATTTCAAGGTGAGGTACAAGTTAATGATCCCATCTTATAGGGAAATGATTTGGTGTTTGTTGTTAGTTTGGGGTTTTTTGCGACTGTTTTAATTGTAAACTGTTTACAAGGCTATGTTTCACTGAAGAAATGAATATTGATTTTTCAGGGGCAGATTTCCTCAAAAAGATTTAGAGTCGCTGTTTCCTGGGATGAGCGCTGATTTCACGAGTGAAAACTTTTCTGCTGCCTGGTACCTGATTGAGAATCATTCAACAACAAGGTTTGTTGCTATCATATAAGCAGTTGTTTTAAATGCAAGTCACTGATGGTATTTCATTATGCAGTAGATGTGTCAATGGTGATTTGCATTTGCAGCAATAGAACTGTGGTCACAGTTATCTCTGGCATTTCTGCTTGGCCTGAGACTTGAATCAACCAGTTTGCTTAATCTGTTTCTGAGAAAGACTTTGTTTTTAACCAGACCTAATTTATGATGGGCTTTTGTTTTTTATCCCCATCCCCCAATGTCAGATGAAAGCTGTCTTTCTTCAAAGTTTAGGAATCAAGAAATTAGCATGGCCTTGAGTGGAAATTCCAAGTGTTAAGTCATGGACAGAGATGTAGGTTATGGGCACTAAACAGATTACTAAAATTGTTTGTATCAGTTAGGTTGTAATTAACACTTGTGGAAAATGCTATAGTATCAGAAGCTGGACAAGCAAGTAGGATCTTTGAGGTAATTCCCTTAAAATCCTGACAATGAAGATCTTAATTTAGAAGTACAGTTGATAGTATGTACTTACATAAATGTATTATCTAAATATATTTTTGCATGTATAAGTGAGTTCCAAAACTTTTATCTGCTTGTGTTCACATAATAGTGGTGGAAATTTTTAATAGAGAAGATGAGCTTTTTTTTGTTGTTTTCAGCTAGATACTCCGATTGGTATTTTAAAGGGAAATATTGCTTTACAAATGGTTTTAGTTTTGTTTCCTACTGGTAGAAAAAGGTATGGGTTACTTCTTGGCTTTGGGGGTGGGAAGATATTTGGGTTTTGAAGCTCCAGAACTAAGCATTAATCTACGCTGGAAATAGTTAAATTTCCTCTCAAAATGATGGAACTTCAAAGGGCCAGAACAGCAAGAGAACATTATTACCTAATACATCTATAGTGACAGCATCTTTTGAAATCGAGTAACTAAGAGGAGTTATTCCAAATTAACTATATCTGTCAGAATCTGTTAACTTTGGGGATCATCAAGTGTGTTTAAAAATTGAGGGGATAATAAAGTGATAAAGAGTAATCAGCTTTTGAAGTACATCTTCATAAAAAAATTTGTCTATGTTTGGCCCTTGGACTGTTTCCACTTTGTTGCTCATCTATGTGGGCACCAGTGACACTGCCCAGAGAGATGTAGAACAGATCACAAGTGATTGCAGGCTGGGGACCACAGTGAAGAATTTGGGAGCCCTAGGTATTCCCTTTGATTTACACATGAAGGGAAAAGCTTCAGGTAATAGGGATGCATCCTGTAGATTCACAGATGGCTGTACCCCGGCTTCAAAAGCAACACTTTTTACTTCTGTAACCAGATCCATGACTAAAGAACAAAGACTGCTATTGAGAAATGGAAATCATTTGAAAAAGTGGGGTGGGAGTAGGGGAGCATCTTTGCCAGCAGGTTTGCACTTCGGTGTCAAAAATTTCAAATTTGGAATATCAGAGGATGGTGATAACAGCCTGCAGTTAAATGAAGGGACAGAGGGACAGTCAGTGATGGCATTAAGAATGCTGTAGGTAGTTAGAAAACTAGCTGCAAGTGTCTAACCTCAGGTGCCTTTACACACTTGTGTGCTGTCTGAGAAACAAGCAAGAGACAGAACTCCATGTGAAATTAGACAAACATACCACTGAAATGAAATGGGATAGCTCATGTACTTAGTATTTTGGGGTGGATAGCAAGAAGTCACCTGAAAAAGATACCCAGGAAAGAAAAGAGGGACTTGACCTTCATGTGAAGAACAGCTGGAATAAGTATATGGGCCCTGTTACGGAGCACGATAGTTGAGATCTTGTTTAGGAGTCTGGAACAGGTGACATTGCATTGGCACGAGGAAATTAACAAAATCATCCTTAAGCAACTTGGGGAAGTTTCCAGAGAGCAGACCCTGGTTCTTGTACAAGACTTTAATGTCCTTCATATTTACAGGAGGGGCAGCAATCCCATGAGGCTTGTGAGGAATGACTTCTAACATAACTGCAGTGTGGGCCTTCATGGGTGCTGCTTTTCTGAATCTGATTTTTGCAGGCAAGGCAGGGAATGTGATAACCAGTGGCAGCCATGGCTGTAGCAATTGTGAAATAGGTGAATTCAAGACTCAAAGGGGTGTGGGGAAGGCAAGCAGGAGAGTACACACCTGGGATTGGAAAGCAGTAATACAAAGGACAATCCAGTGTTTGTAAAAGTTGACTATCTAGTGCAAATCATCTTCTGGGGTGTATCAGCAGCAATGTGTTAGGTAAGATATAGAAATAATTATTCTGATTTGCATTGTTAGAGCTGCAGTTGAAGTGCTCTATTCAGCCGTGGCCACTGCTTTAAGAAGGATGTGAGAGCTGAGCCAGAAGCTCAGGAGTGGATAAATATCGGTGTCTATACATCTTGAATGAGTTTGGTGCTTTTAGAAAAAAAACCCACATTTTTAACATTTTGTCTAGTATCAGTTTGAGTATCTCATCCTGAAAAAAGTTCCATCAATTTGTGTCTTTGCATGTCCACAGTTTCAATTAATGATCTCCTCCATCCAATGGAAGAGAAACTGTTAATTTGTACTTTTAAATGAAATCTGGAGTTTTTTGCATACTAACTCCATTTATATTGGTTTATAAAATCCAAATCGTCGTGTTGAAGGTCCAAGAGCAGTGCAAAATTCAACAGAAATAAATGCTCAATGGGTAGGGTGAATCCAGTCATGATTTGAATCTAACTATAAGTATCTCTTTAAATAAAGAAGCAGCAAAACTGTTCTGGTGGGTTTTCTTTTTCTTCCCTATTCAAAATATTTTTAATTTCAATAATTAAATTAAAATAATTAAATTTTAAGACTATTTTAAGACTAAAAATAATCTTAAAAGTATTCTGAAACTGTATAAATATCTGCCCCATATAATTTGTGCTGTTTTTCAGGAAACACAGCAGTAGTTTAGTTCTTGTCCTCTACATAACCTTAGCTGTTGTAAATGGTGAATGTGTGGTACATTTTGGTTAGCTTATGGCTGTTTTTTCCTTGAAGGACATTCTTTTTAAGAAATCAGTATAACATCCTTTTTAGTAATTCTTTTATTCCTAGCAATATCCTGTTAAATATAAATAAACTATTTTGACACACTGTTAAATCATCAGATAACATGAAACAATGCTTAAAATGAGAGCTGTACAGATTTTTGTTATTTTGAAAATGCTACTGGTAAGAACTTCTGATATGCCCAAGTGGACCAATCCAGGTAATGAGTAATGTTATTTCTGTCCAGCAGATGGAAACAGAAAATTAGGCAAAATGTTGTGACAATGTCAGTATAAAAAGAAAAGTGCTTCTAAGTGCACCAGTGTGTTTTGTCTCCCAGCAGGTGGTGGTAGCCTTCTCATTGTCTGGGCTAAAATTGGGTTTTTATCTCTTAATGTAACTCTTTGTACCAGCTCTTTTTAAAATGGGCAGAATATTGATGGAATTGTCTTATGTCTTAGTTTTCTGCTTTGTTGATCCCTCTCCTCACAGAGGTGTAGTGCCAATTTTGTTTAATCTTTTTTTGTCTGAGAGAGATAGTTTTGGCCGACAGCTAGGAAGAAAGACTTCAGGGATGAAAATCAGGTGCTGTATTTGTATTTTTGAGCTTGTTCATGGTGGTGTTTTTATAGTTAATCAAGTAATGTAACTACTGAGGTCATATTAATCATCATCAACCAAAAAAAACTATGTACAATTAATGAAGATTTACTCACAACATAAAACTTCTCAATTAATTGCAGGTGCTTGGAAAAAATAAAGATGTGAAATCAAATATAAACTGACAAAAATTCGGAAATATTTGAAAAGTCAGATAAAAAAGAAAGCTACCATACCAATAACAATGATGAGTTGGCAGTTAATATTGCCCTATGAAGTGTCTTTCAAAAATATGTCATCAGATTGCATATAAAAAACATACCTTCATAAAGCAGGAATCTGTTTAGCTTTTCTTTGTTTTGCACTTAGATTGTATTCAATTCTGAACTGTATGTCCAAACCAACATAAAAATATTGAATGAATTCAGAAACAAAAGTGAGAAAGGATTATGAGTAAAGCTGCAGAGTTAAACAAATGTCATTATTAAACAGACTTCTAACATCTCAGTAGTCAATATACTATGTACTAAAGGTAGTGAATTCTGCTGTCACCTACTTAATATGGTATAGACAGTTCAGTAAGAGCGATGTTGCATGTTTAGAACAAACATCTTGACTAGTTTGTATTATAAAAAAATCTCTTCCATTACAAAGATAGGAGCCCTCTATTTAGGGTTGAAACTAAAAAAATTGAGATCTTTGTACTAAGAATAAACTCTCATTATTGAAAACCACACTCATTAGCAATTACTTCACCCTTACTAGCTGTTCTGAAAGTAACTTTTTTGGCTTTGTTTTCCAAGTAGTTCTGTTTATTAGCTGACCTTATTGTTTGAATGTCTCTGAGGTTTTCTTGTTTGTTTTCAGTTTTGATCAGCTCAAAACGGCTGTTGTGAATTTGAAGAAACAAGCCAATAAGAAAAATGAAGGGAGTCTAGCTTATGTGAAGGGAGGTCTCAGCACCTTTTTTGAAGCACAAGATGCTCTGTCAGGTAAAGACACATTGCACTTAATGATTACAGTATAAAAGAAAATACCAAATATGTGCATATATGGTTGAATTTAATAGTAAAAATATTGTTTCTCTTCACAATCTGTACTAAAATTGTATAATGAGCCCAAAATCTGTGTTGTGTTTGCCACAAGCTAGAAATGGCTAGCTGATTGATGTGGTTTGTTTGCAAAAGATGTCACCAACTGTATCTTATAGGAATTGAAGGCATTTGATCAAATTGCTTAGACCACAAATGCAAGAAAGAGAAGTGTTAAACTGGAGCTGAGATGACTTGCAGACTGTAGCAACAGAAAAAATTTGATTTTATAATGCCTTATTCAATAGTCAGACAGTAATATTTATATGAATATCCAGACACTTGTTACTTTGTGAAATCAGAGAGCCTTTATGTTCTGCTTGCCGTTGGGAGAATGCAGCACACTAGTGAGATTATCGTAGTTGCCATTTATATATGTATATATATTTACTGTGTGTAGACACACAGACACACTCTTAAAGCGTCAAATGTCTCACAGGTCAAACCTTGTTGTGGGCTACTGCAGTCCTGTCTAGTTGTCTAGTGAGGCTCTGGTCTGGATAACACAGCAACAGTGCTCAGGAAACCATCCCTAGTAGGTTTGTCATTTACCACTATGCTGATTATCCATCCTGGTCATTGACCTCTTTGGCCAACTAGGTTCAATAACAAAAGTATTGAAGAATTTAGCAGAAAACCTGAAGAATGTGGTGGTACATATAGAAAAAGACTTTAAGAAAGAACTATTATTTGGCATTCTTTCACCTTTTTAAGCTGAGTGTTCATTAAGGGCTAGGAAAAATAATAGGCTTTCCTTGTAATTCTTACACATCTTGAAAATATTGAAATCCTATTTTTTTTTCTTAAATTGTCTGAAACATAATCCCAAATAAATATTGAAATGTGGCTTGTTTTTCTCAACCAAATCTGCTTGGCGTATGGAATATCAAATACTCTAAAAGACTGAGAATTCTGGTTTTGAGAAGTTGCTGTTATGGATAAAAAGAGTGCTAAGAGTGTTATCTTGTAAGATTACTTTTTGGATCAGCAAATACTTAGTAGGATTTGAAGAAAGATAAGGCAAACCATAAATGTGAGGTTTTAGAAAAGCTGAGCACAATTAAGTAATTTTTTGTTCTACCTCAGTAGCATTTTGCCTTCGGAAGCTGATTTTCTGATAAATGAGGAGGTCAATGAACAAGTAGTAATATGAGAAATATTAATAAGACAATAGTAGGGAAAGCAACCTCCTTTATTTTATTAACTACTATAGTCTCATTTTTTCAAAAATTATAAGCTGTAATATTGTTTTGCATCTTTTACCTTTATCAATGGTTTTTTTACCTGAAATCTCGGTTTATTGATGCAGTCCTTTAGATAAATTATGAACTTAAACTTGGGATGACTCAAGTGGTTCTTGATGTCACTTTTTTGTCTGTAACCATAATTACTTTGTCTTCCCCTCACTGATCTCCCTTTAGTGCTCAAAAGGAAGCAGACTTTCAGCTTATACAGTGAATTAAAGTGGTATAATGGAAGAATGGCCTTGATGCTGTTGTAAAAGAAAATTAGAGACTTAAAGCCTCACTCTTACAAATTCAAAGCCGTAACACTGAGGTTCAAGGGCAACATCAATATAATACTTAGTTTTTAAATTCTGAACCCAAATTCTTAATGAGGATGCGGTACAGTTCACAGCTGTATTCTGTAGCATTTTAATACACATTTCTCTGTTGATATGTTGTATTAAATACATGTTCGAAAGGGTTTCTGCTTCTTTCCAGTCAATAAACCCACTCATTGCATATGAATTTCAGTTTTGAATGCAAAACTACTTATTTGCCGGTTCTTCCTCCTTATTCAAGGTATTTTTGAGAGAGCATGGCTGGAAAAATTGCATAACTTTTTAAAGACTTGAACTTGTGATAGGTACAATCAACTGTTAAGCTGGATGTAGCTTCCAGTAGCAAGAAGAAAAAAAGGACTTCTTTGGTGTCATTTTTCAGCCCTACTGCCAGATGTCAAAGCTTTTTCCAGAACATTTGATCACTACAGTTTTCTCAAATGAAAGATGCTGAGAATTAAGAGTAAGCATTATTAGCGTTGTTCTAGAGAAACAGCTCAGATGCAGATTTTAAAAAAACAACAAACCACCAAACAAAAACCTCCAAGCAAACAAACCCCATTCATTCTTCAGCATGCAGTTATGAAATTCAAGCTTTTAAACAGAAGAACACTAAATTAAAAATATGATCTGGCTAGACAGTGATTGTGCAAGTTGATGTGATGGCACTTTTCTGCCCATACACATGTAAGGGTGAATTTTTATGTCTTATTTTCTCCTTAAAAAAGTGCAGCTAGAATTGGTATGGGTTTCAACAAAGTTGTGTGAGGAGTAGTTTATGTTTGAAAGCTGAACAATTGTTTCAGAACAAACTCCTAGAGACAGCCATTGTTCTGCAAACTTTTATTATTTGATGCTGAGCATACAACTATCACAGATGAAAAGTGACTCAAGGGAAAACCCTTACTGAATACATTTTGTGTCTTCCAATATGGTTTAAATTTTCTGAGTTGGTTCATTTTGGGTTAGATTTTTTTTAACTCTCTTTCTTTGGGAAGATTTCTAAAATCTAATTTATTTTCTAAAGATATGTTTTTTTTCAGGGTAAACATTTAGACTCTCAATTTTCCCCTTCAGATATCTTAGAACACATCTTCTAACCCCAGTGGTTATGCTTCATAAACTGCAGGTCTCTTGCACTGTAGTTATAGAATGGAGCTGCTTGTGAGCAGATGTTTCTCTGAAGTCTCCCTAAATTTTTCAGGATAACTTTTTGTAGGAGGATCACATTAGAAGGTATAATACTTGTGTCTCCAGTTACTTCATACTCCTCTACAGCTTTTATACATGCTTTTTAAAACTCATATGCATTTAACAATGTTTGTTTCAAATGTGTTACCTTGAGTAAGGAAACCCTGAATTACTGATTATTGTACAGCTTTCTTCATTAGTTAGGAACAAAAAGTTCTGTTTGATCTTAAGTGTACTATCAGACTCTATTACACATTTAAATGACCATTAATATTTTAATAAATAAGCAGTGGAAAGCATAAAAAGCAGTCCTAAGATGTTTATTGTATTTTGTGATTTGGAGGCTGTTTACTAAGAAAATAGGAGCTCAAATAGACCAGAACCCATCCTTGTTTGGTTTAATTTCTGGGGAAATAGAGTAGCCTTATCAGAGCCCCATGTCTCTCTGCCTGTTAGCTTGGCCAACAGTTTGACAGAGACTCTGCAGAGGAGATGTTCAACAGGAAGTTTGTTTCGTCAGCTGAAGGGAGCTGTAAACTGAGCTGAGGGGAGCAGGGTTTATCTCAACTTGACCCACTTGTCAGTGATAGGGAGTTCAGCTGGTTGCTTTCCTGTAATTCTGGTTGCAACCTAGAAAGTAGCATTCCTGAAAGAGTGGCTGTTTATATGTTTGCAGTTAAGACGTATTTTATCATCATGAGCGAATCGGGTCCCACACAGAAGTCATTAGGAAAGTTAGCAAATTAATTTTCTTTCAGTATATATATATTTTTTCTGAAATGCTCTTTGCAATGAATCTAAGGCTGCAGTTTCTTCTTATTTAAATGAAAGGAAAAAATTAGGGAAATTACTTCTTCAGTCACTCACTTTTACAAAAACATGTAAGTACAACATCTCTATTGGCAGGTAAAGAAGATGCTGTAATGGCTTTGAAACACAGATATGAGCAAATCTGAGGTTTAGGTTTGGCTCTTTAGTTTGCCATGACAACAGTTTTTTTGCAATTGCAAGTACAAACACATTATTCGTGATTTTCAGGAGGAAGTCTTTACAAAAGAAGCACTGCTGGCTATTGCAGCACTGTTCCTTTTTTCCCTTTCCCACTCCTGTTCAGATATGTGGCCCGTGGGAATACCTGCATATAGGGGCCTTAGACTATAGTTTGCCTATTGTCTACTACCCTTCTTAATACATAAGCTAGGATAGTGTGGCTGAAATTACCTGGCTGAAATGATCCTGATCTGGCCAATGCCTTGGTTGGTTTTTTTTTCTTTTGTTTTTTTTTTCTTTCTATAGACTATTTTTACAGTTCATTCCCTATGGCTCATTCTAGAATGAGCATGTTAGTGATCCAGGTTTGGATTCAGGCTGAATAAGTCTGTGCTGCTGCCATGATGTCTGTTAAATTAATTTTCTCTGAAAGTAAAAACTGTCACCTGAGCTATACTCAATTCTGAGTCTGACTGGGAATTTGAGAAGCTAAAAACTGATGCTAGTCTGTGATAAATATGTCCATTTACTTCAGACTTTTGAGTTTTGTTACATTTGAATTTAAAGAGATTATATAGAGCCAACCCAATTTTTCATTAGTGATTCTGTTTGCAAACTAGATTGATGATTCATTATAAAATTGTTTTATTTTGTCCAATTAAATGCTAGTGCATGACTGGTCTTGCTTGGTAGTGTGGCATTGGGATGGTATACCAGGTTTTGCTGTTGTCACTTTGTTGTTTTGTAACAAATCTAATCCACACTTTTGCTTTACTTAATCCTGCATATATTTTTTCAAATAGTATGGATTTTTGTTAAACCTATGAATTTGGGTAAATCACATATATGATTGCTACCTAAATGTTGTGCAAGTGACTTGAAATGAAATGTCTGGAATAGCTCTGTTTCTAATTCTCTGTGTGATGTGTGTCTATTAATGTTATCTTCTTCATCCTACTTCAGCGGACAATAGAATATTGTTTTGCAGGGTAGCAACAGTCTGCTGTTACAGCTAGTGATTTTAAAGATGATCATTTATAGAGCATAAAAAAGAATAGGGAATCAACTGGCAAGAACAAAAAATGATGCTGCACATATCGGATACATATCAGAGAGCATATCAGTCACTTCAGAGTAATAGTTCCCCTGCATGTGTGTGCCCCATAGTAGGTGCAAGATTATTAGATTATTTCAAGTTAAGAATTATCATCATGCCTCCATGTAGTCATCATGAAGCAATAGCTGATGTGCTCTCTCCTCAATGTCTAGCTTTCCGAGTGGGTCCTCCTATCTGAAGACTTGAGTCACCTTTGTGCTATGCTTACAGACCAAAGCTGAATGAGAAGGATAATGCTATCATTGCTTTGTTTTTTGTCCTTACATTTTTAGGCCTTCTCAGCATTCAAAATGAGAAAATAGATGTGCTAAATCAAGCATTCTAAAAATAGCCATCCTAAATTAAACTTAATTTAATTTTGCGTATTGAAAACTTGTGTTCTGATCTTTCAGCACTAGATAACAAGAGGGAGATTAAAATGAGAAATATATTCTGAAAGAAAGATGACCTGACAGAGGGGTGCCATTAATATCTAAGTAGTGGTAGATAGTTTAGTCTCAGGTGAATGCTTCCTCTTCATGCAGTTCTTACAGTCAATTTTTGTGGCAGACCAATTTTTACCTTAATGCAGCTTTATAAGAGCAGAAGTTACCACAACTGATAAAAGGCTCAAACTTTCCTTTCAAGCAAGAGAAAATTTGATTAGAAAACATGGGAAACAGCAGGAAATGTCACAGGCCGTAGTGAAAATTCTCTGCCTAACCCTTTGTCTGCTTTTATGCTGACTGCTCATGTAGCTTTTTCATCAGTTATTGTTTCAGAGATGTGAGCTAATTACTGGCAGAATTTCTCCGAAAGGATGCTGTTTTGGCAGCTTATAGTTACTGTGTGTTTGTCATATATTACAAACTTCGGGGATTTTTTTGTAAGCGAACTGTTTTGTTGGAATTTGAAAAATAGGGAAGCATGTCAAAAGAGAAATAAATTTTTTCAATTGCAATTTTCAAACAGCAAATTCTGCAATTGATTGCAAGTGTGCAAAAAAGTTACCTATGATTAAATTTGACCCAGACATATCCTGCAAGCCATAAAACCATCTTAATTCCATGCTACATTATTCCATTCTGATTTCCATACCACCTTTTAAATGCAACATTTTAAAGCTGCTTTTATTTTTACTATTTTAACCATTCACAGATGCAGAAGGTTAGTGCCAGTAAAGGGAGAATAGCATGTTCTGTACTCTTTAGTTCTGAAGTGTTCTGGCAAAGGCCTGGATCCAGTCCTGGAAATTTTAGTGCATCCATAGGTGGAGTAATAAGCCACATTTTCCTGTCTGTTTCCAAGATATTTGCCCAGAGATATCAGACTTGATTTAATGTAAGTCCATCTGAGACCAAGTTGTCTGGTCTCAATGTTTTTAGACTAAAATTTTCGGGGTTTATGTATCAGTAAAGCCTCCCTTCCTAGCACTGTGCTTTAATTACCTTAAAATATCATGTTAAATCTGTCCATTTTCTATTATTTTTTCCACTGTGTTGGGTAAACAAGCTTGAAGAAGTAAATGCTAGAGAAACAAAACACAGAAAGGCAACTTAAGACAATACTGCATTTTAGTTCAATATTTTGTCATTTTCTCTAGGATTAATAATGTTAACAAAAACAAAGGCAAGTTTGCTGTCCCGGTACAAAAATATCTAGAATTCTCAAGGGGCACTGCAGGAATGATCAAACCAAACGAGACTTAGCACTATTAATTAATGGCCATAGGAAANGTATTAAGAGCTCTGCTCATGGCATGCTGTCATTGCTTTCCTGTTTATATGCAGCCCTGCAGTCCTGTTGAATCCATTCAGAACAGTTTTCACCTTACATAGGGATACTGTCCTCATCAATAACCTTATATTTTGCTAAAATTAGAAGAAGTCGTTAATCTTCCAATAAAGGAAACCAAAGGCATTTTTATTCATGCATTTGGCGTGAATCCTGGCAGTGTTCTAACATGTGTTCTTCATTCCTCCATTACTGTTTTGTGGTGCCAGTTTCTTAGTTACCACATCAGATTGTCAGAAATACTTTGCTGAGTCGGCTTTGCCCTTCTTGTATTTTTCCCCTCCTGTTTTCTGCATCTGACTAAAAGGATGTGATTTATTTCAAGTACTTTTTTTCTTTAACCGCACTTCTGTGAAAATGAGTAAGATTTTCAGATATGCTAAATGCATTTCTAGCCATCCTTTAGTCAGAAAATGGTAGAAAATATTCATGTGTGTTGCTTTGATTTGAGAGTTAGGCTGAGGAACTTTTGAGAATGCCACACCTGGTGCCTATCTCAAAATATGTTTTAAAAATATCTAATGAGGAAATCAAGTATGAAATTTGCAAATCAAGAGCTGAATGATCCTAGCAGTTGTGGTTTAATTTACTAGACTCATGGTTGCCATAAATCTAACAAGAAAAACCCATATTCTTTCTCAGATTAAATAAAATTGTTTTCAACACAATTAACAATTAATTAATTAATTGCAGTTTATTTTAATATAAGTCCTGTGTTGTGGTTTATTTGCCAGACTGAACTTTGCATGTGTTTTGGTGTATTTAGTCACAGAGGTTGTGAGTTTTGAACTTAGTTTCTTCATTATAATTAATCAGTATCTGGCTGCAGCTGTGAAATTTGCAAGCCTTCAAGTATTCTGACTTAGCTGGGAAACGTGAACACTTACTGGCCAAGGTGATGCAAAACACAGTTAATTATCTGGCCTTAGTTGAAGCATCCAGATGTAGCCTTTCCTCATTTTTATTTATTGTATGCTTCTTATAGTAAAGCTCCTAAAAATAGGGAACAGATTCTGCTGGGTTTCCAGCTGCTTTTCCAACTTGTATAGTTTGTTTCAGGTAAATTCAGGGTAACGGGCAATTCAAGAAAAATCCCATCCATCCTTTACTTCAAGCCTTCAAATACCTAAAATTTTCTCCTTACTCTTCTCATTGCAGCCAGTGATGAGTTGAGGGTAAGAAGTTGCATTTGAAGGTCGTCTTAAGTACTGGGTAGTGTGGGAAGAGTAGGATGGCTTTCCGCCTTCCCTTGGCCTTATGCTCTTTTCCTTGTACTGCAGCGCTGCCACTGAGACAAGGTTCAGACAAGCTCACTGATCAGTAAAGCAACATTTCTTCCTTAGCCAGTTAGTTATGCACCAAATTATCTCCCTACAGCTGCCCTGCAGCTGTGTGATTGCTAGATCCAGCAAAAGGAAGCCCTTTGGGTACAGGAGAACTGGGGTTGTCCCAAACAGTATCATCCCACTATTAGATTTAGGGTTTTAAGAGAAAAAAAAAGCTTGAGTATCTCTAGATTCATTCCAAAGATGAGGTTTACGGATGCTTTTCTTGACTGCATATAGTTTCATGTGTCTAAACTTCTAAATCAAAGACTTTTTGTTTGGTCCCCATGGAAGGAACGTGCACTTAGCTTTTTCAAAATCATGAGGTGCAAACAGAGTAAGCTCAGACTTTATTAGAAAGCCTTTTTCGCTGCTAAAACTTAAGACTTCTTTTTTTTTTTCTTTTGTAACTCAGCCTTGGAACACAATGAAATGTACCTATTGCTAAATCTGAATATAATGTGTAAAAATAGCTACAGTAAACAAAGTAACTTAAACATGTAGAAGGAAATATAACAAATTTATTGTGTGAACACAGAGTAATTTAGGTAGGTTTAGACTTTACAGAATGTCCTAAAATACCTTATTTCAGACAATGGTTCAAAAATGCCTTTTGGTTTACACTCCTAGTTAAATATGCCAAATATGCCTTTATCTGTACTCTGCAATGCTTTCCACATTTCTGAAACTTAACACCTTGATTTATTTTTATTTTTCTTGCCCCACTGACATACTTTTCTCTGTCTGAAAGTGATTTGATTTAATTAGACCATTTTTCCTGGGTTTCCAAAATCAAAATTTTCAAACTAAGATTGAATACTGTTTTCCAGGTTGCTATGCACAAAAGCTACCAATGTGAAAAAAATTATTCAGTGCCTTCTAAAAGGAAGAGGAGGGAATAGCATATTGCTATTGTATGTTCTTTTCTGAAAAATATGAGAAAGAGAAGTGCTTTGGGAAGATGTATTTAAACTTCCAGCGAATGGTTAAAGATGATGATATTTTAATTTTAATATCATGATAATTTCTAAATAAGCTTCCTTCATGTTAAGAAGCTACGTTTCAAGACTTTTAAATAGTGCTCTTTCAAAACTTGTGTACAAAAAAGATGTTCTCATCATGTTTTTGTTTTGTTTGTTTGTTTTGTTTTTTTTGTTTTGTTTTGTTTTGTTTGTTGTTGTTGTTGTTGCCACTATGTATGCTTTGATAGAGGTTTAGATATTACAGGTCACTTTTGGAAATGCTTAGGTGTGCCCCTTTCAGAATCTGCATGATACTTAATTGGTCAGCAATTAATGGTATGTAATTAATTATTTGAAAATGCTAAATTTTAAAAATCTCTGATTCATATGTAACTTGGATTTTTATCCATGTCTATTTTTAAAGTGTCTTTCAAAAGTATGTTTCATAGAACGATTTTAAAATATGTAAATTAAAATCATTACAGTTTGATGTGATTCCAATAGTATTTGCAACATTTGGCTTTAAAATGTCTGTTTATGTTGTGGTTGCTGTTCTGCTGAACTTGCTTTTCAGTATGTAATGTTAATTGCACTCCACTAACTGGCTATCTCTGACTGAAAATGATATCTAGAAATGGAATAATGTCAGTAGAGCCACTAATGTTTTTTGTTATAAATTGTAGAAGTATTCTTGTTGGTAAGTGCTACCCACATTGTACACAGAATATGTGCAACAGTTACAAACAAACCATCTTTTAAGATGAATCTCTGACCTTAAAATATGCAAGAATCTGTTAGTTTTAGCTCATTTCATTTAAGTGTTGATTGTCTTAAGAAATATGATGTCCTAATTAAATTTTTTTCCTCTCTGATAACTTCAGGAATGAAAATAGAGTTACTCTTGTATTTTCATGAAAGCAAGACTTCCTATAATTCTTTGTGTAGGATAAGGGATTGAAGGGTCAAATTTGGATGTTTGAGAATAACGAAATTTTCCTTTTTTTTTTGAAATTACACACTGGCATTATTCACCCCTCCTCTCCCAATGGAAATTCCTCCTTTGAAAGAAGCTGGGGACTATAAAGGGCCATCCTGCTTCAGAATAGCCACCGTTGCTCCTTTCTTGCAGTAGGATAGGACTGAGGCCACAGGGTTCCTGTCCTTGTTCACTTGTTAGCTTGCATCTACATGGCATGGGCAAGTAGGGATGGCACCAGAGAGGAAACCAGTTGGCAGTGGCATTTCTGTGTGCATGATATGTGTACTTTATGGCAATATTTCAGACCTAGTTCAAATTTCACCCAGTGGATTGAATTCCAGGTATCTCTTTCAGCACATCAGGTGTAATGTTGGAGTGCTTCTTCTAAGCACTAAGTTGTTTCTAAGCAACCTAGTTGTTCCATCTTAAAAGAATCCAGTTGAGGAGCTCAGGTTGCTCTGCCATACAAACTGGAGCAAGATAAGCTAGATCAACTGAGAGGCTGCTTTCAGATCTGTATCTGTGTTTTGAACTAAAACGTATTATTACTTGCTTTTTTCAAGTGGCAATCACAGTTTTCAAGGGTAGCTTAGCTTCACTCCATTCTTCTGAGCACCAGCAGAAAGCAGTAGGAAGTTTTCTTAAGCTTCAAACATATCTGAAGCAATAGGAGCTGATGGCTGTTTGATAGAGCAGATTTTACACTTTAACAGATTAAATATTTGAAAGGAAAATAATATTTTATATGTACTGTACATATGCAGGAGTAGTACCGTAAAAGAGAGGAATACTGGTTTGTGCTGAACAGTGGAAGAGGGAAGGAGGGCTGTGTGAGAGAGGGGAAGTAGAAGAAAGGAGTCCTACATTCCATTCATTGTTCATATTTTCGAGTAAGATAGTGTCATCCGGCTGTGCTGTTAAGTCTCCCTGTCCCCAAAAAAGGAATGAGAGTAAATTAAAGTAAAAGAACAAGTTAGTGCTGGTAGTGTGCATTTCCACCTCCATTGGTAATACCACACAGAAATAAAAGTTCGGAATTTTGGCATTATAGGACCAGAAAAAAACAGCATCCTGAAAAAAATAAGACAACCTCCCCTCTGTTTTCCTGTTGTTTTGAGTAAAATTACAGAGACATTGTTGTAATGGTTAATGCTCCAAGAAACTCTTAAATTGTATTTTAGGAGTGCCTTTTTACAGATAAAAAGAAGTGATGGGGGGAATGTTCTGTCACTTGATTTTGGGATCAGCCACATTCCCAGTGAATCTCTTTCTAGCCTTTATGTTTTGGTAATTTCTTTTATGTGACATCAGCGACTTACAAAGCAGAAGTATTATGTGTTTAAATGGTACTTTTCAAAATACAAATTTTAGTTAATACCTGTACAAGATGGCCTAAGCAACCTAGTTGTTCTAATTTAGATTATAATAGACAGAATAGATTATTCTGTCTATATGTTTGTGGGGTTTTTTTTCCTTAAGCATTACTGTCTTGTTCAAGAAGATACAAGTTTGTGTCAAAGTAATGGTTAAAATTCTGCAGTGTCTGGCTCTGATCCCTGTCCTCCACTAGACTCCGCTACCATTAAGCATGTTTGTATTTTTTGTGTCTAAAAAGAGAAATAACACTTTATTTTTAATTTTAAAAATGTTTAAAAGTGTCACTTTGATGTAATGTGTTCCCACCTATTAAAATGTTCTGCATTTTAACTAGACACTTTATTCCAGCAATCCATCAAAAACTGGAAGCGGATGGAACGGAAAAAGTAGAAGGATCCATGACGCAAAAACTGGAGAATGTACTGAACAGTAAGTTTTGTCCTTCCAGCAGCAACTATTTATGGACTTTGGACTTTCTAACAGGCTTTAATATTTTCCTAATATTTCCTATTTTGTAAAGTAGAAAACAGTCTCTCATCCCTTCCCTGTTTGGTGATAGTGGTTCCAGAGTGTGATAATGCATCTTTTGAAATAAGTAGCAGCAGTTGCCATGACTTTTGGCAGTGTTTGTGATAACAAAGCAAATAAATATCAAAATCAAGATGCTTTAAAGTGATTACTTTATTTTGGTGGCATCGTGATTTTGAGTGGATGAGGAAAACAGAGGAACTGTATGGATAGACAGAACTGTAGAAGGATGAGCTGAGCTAAATACCAGGCAGGAAAAAAACCTAATTATAAGATGTTTGCACTAACAAGGGCTATTGACATGATCTTTACACTTAATGTGCTGGCACTTAGACTATTTGGCATGAGCATTCTTTCTAGAAACCTTGAAAAGCTGTCCGTACTTTGTTTTCTCTTTCTGTATTAGATGTAAGGTTGCATTGAGAGATGGCTTGAATTTGCTGCAGTTCGGTATGTGTTTCATCAGATCAAAAAAGTTCCTTTTTTTTTTTTTTTTAAATTCTGGGACTTCTGCCAAGATAATTTTACTTTGTTTCATTGTGATTTTTTTCACAGAGGAAGGGATGTTTCCCTTAGTGCTGTATCAATAAGCAGGAATGACATGCTGACTCAGTGTTGGAAAGTCTGAGTGTGTTTTATGAAATCAAGAAAGTGACATGGAAGTTCACTGTTTTTCTTCTCTTCTATGAAGAAAGCAGTGACTGTATGTGTGTTTGTGTGGGGAGCACAAAGAAAGCAGGGGGTTTTGTGAACAGCTCTAGCCCCTTTCAGTAGGGATTCCTTGCTGCTGACAGTAGACGTGTAGCTTGAGCATTGTTATTCCCTCATCTTGATACCTGAAATGAAAAAAAACCTCCCAAAAAGTTTAAAATCATCAAAAAACACCACATAAAACCTCACACCTCTATATAAAGACTGTAGCGTGTGTATGTGTGTGCAGAATATTTGGTACTTCTAGGTAGGAGAAGAAGAAGGATTTGCTGAAATTTTCTAGTGCAATCCTCAGTGCTCTGTACTTAGGCCATGTAATGCACCAAGCACAGATTCCTAGGAGAGTGCTTTCTCTTGTAATAAATCATGTGATAGATTTTTAATGAAAAAGCAAAAATTTAGGTGTGTGATATTTTCCTATATAGAGTAATATAAGACAAATTTACCTATAACATGTAATTATTGTTTCATTTGATAAATGGTGGCTGAACTCCATATGTAGACAATCCAAACTGTCTTTTTCAAGCTAGATCTGTAAAGGAACTTGTGCCAGACACTTCAGAGTGGTTTGGCTCTGCTATGAAATGAATTGGCTGCTTTTCCTCACTATACTTTGCAAGTCATGATGGGTGGGAGGCAGGGAAGTAGGAATACAAGGATTTTAAAAGAGTAAATAATATTATGCAAGTAGTTGAGGATCAAAGCTTTGTTTCTTGTCTGACCATTGAAAAGCTTCCATAATCCATGAGTAGCAGAGACTGCTTTCAAAAATTACTTTAATTATCTAGTTGAATTGTGCATTTTATGGATTGTAGGTGCATGTTTTGAGAGACAACTCCTGTTGTGTGAGCTTGGTTACAAACTCTGAACAATGAGCATGTTTTCTACAGCGTCTGAATGTGTGTTAAGAGGGTTCCAAATTCTTGAATTGAAATGACATGGGATAGTAAAAGAACAGTTTGATGTTTTAGCTGGAATTAGATATTTTTGGAGTTTTTTCTCAATTTAATTGCTAAACAAGCTGTTAAATTTATATTATTAAAAACATACAGTTTCTTATAATTAATTTAATGAAGAACTGAATATTAAAGGAGGTAAATCAAATTCCTTTCTGTAGTGTTTTTGTCAGGCTCTAAGACAGGCAACTGTTGAATGTTAGAGATTTATTTTGAAGTAAAAAAATTCACACACTGTAGATGAATCATCCATTTTGAAAACATAGTTAGTAGATATAAGAACTGAAACTTTATCCATGGGTGGTTCGTCAGTAATCAAGAGATAAAGATTGTTATTGTAGAAAGAATTTGAAGGGATGAGGAGGGAAGAAATGTTACAATATTTTCATTCCAAAATGATAGAACTGTTTTGCGTGAAGTATTGAATTTCATTAATATATTAATAAGTAATTTGATTTACTTCAATTTCTTATAAAACAGAAAAAGTACCCTAAAAAAAAGTAGAATAATTTCCCTGAATTGAGGATTTTATAAAGAGATGAAGATAGAAATCACTTTGGTCTTCTTGCAGTTGTCAATTACCTTTTAAAAAAGGTTTGCTGTGAATGAAAGAAAAAAAACCCAAACTTTGTGAATATAACTTCAATTTCCAGGTACAGCACATTGCTTCTGGGCTGTTAAAGGAATGGACAAGAAACATATGAATTCAAACAAGCAAAATGTTACTTACTTGAAGGATTTACAAAACAATCATTTCTTATAACCTTGAGAAAAATCATACTATAACAATGATCTGTATTTAAATGTCCAGCTAACTGTTTTCATTGTGCATTTCTCTTTAATGGATTAAAGTGTTCTACGCTGAATAGTATGTGGTGGAAATAGATGTCCTGACAAAACTTTTTTTACATCAAGGCTTCAAAATTTCAACAAAGTTTAAACATTATTTAGATTTAACAATTATTTTACAAAGACTACTTTTAACATGAGCAGGCCACCCACAGTGTTGACTAGAGAAAATGGCATGCAAGCCACCCAGCGAGACTGATGTAATTTTTTTCATCTTTGCTTAAAGTATAGTCACTAGACCAGATAATGTAGAAACTTCTACACGCAATGATCAAAAAGGCTAAGGCAATTCCCCCTTTTTTTTTTTAGTTAATGAAAAGTAAGTCATAAGTCGAAAAATGCAAATATTCATATGCAGTGTAAGTCTTCTCTACTGTAAATCAAATTTTGAAAAATCATGTTATTCTATGTTAGGAAACAATCTTTATTAGAAAATGGAATGCTTTTTAGTTTGCATAGAAAAAGTTTTAGGGCGATACTTAATGTATTTATTGAAGAGTATTCATAGATAGTATAGAGACTTAAATACATGAAATTGTTGACCTAGGCTTCATCCTGTGTGTGCTGAAGCCAGTAAGTGTTTTTTTTAATGCAATGTGAAGACAATTTGTATTCATTCTGTTACAGTGACCAGCTAATTAGACTTTTTTAGTCATGGCATTGTCTTTGTCTTAACCATTGGTACTTTTAATGGCTCAAATATTGTTAATAATTTTTAAAACTTGCCTTGAAAACATACAAAAATTGTTTGCAAAACCCAGGGATAACTTTAGAAGCTGTAGCATTAATTACCAAAATGAAATTATACTTCTTTTAAAAATTGAAGCTTATGACTTTTTTCTATATCCTGAGATGCATAATTTGGTTGTAAAATGTACATCTAGAGCCAAAGCAAACTATAAAATATCTGCAGCAAAGCTAAGCATTTGAAATAGGAAAGAGTGATTGTTTTTAATCGCACAGGGATCTTACCACATTAAAATGCTAAGTGGTTCACTTTGAAATAGAATTTCAGCAGTTGTAAAATGTTAACACAGTTGAACAAAAAAAATCAGCAGTAATTACCCATTTGCTCTAAAAAAACCTTGAATAACTCATTAAAATGAAGAAAATCTGTTTGTGATTTCAACTGATTACTTACTCTACTCTTTCTTACTGTCACCCTTTTTGAAATAGGAGCCAGTAACACAGCAGATACCTTATTTCAAGAAGTGCTGGGTCGGAAGGACAAAGCTGATTCAACGAGAAACGCACTTAATGTTCTTCAGCGCTTTAAATTTCTTTTCAATCTTCCCTTAAATATTGAAAGAAATATCCAGAAGGTATAACACTTCAAAAATAATTTTCTATTTGCTGACAGTAGCCTTTTAACATTAGTCTTTTTCTTGACAAATGTAACTGCTTGGTTTTGTTTTTTAGGGCGATTATGATGTGGTTATTAATGACTATGAAAAGGCCAAGTCCCTCTTCGGAAAGACAGAGGTTCAAGTGTTCAAAAAATGTAAGATATGGGTTCAGTTATTTAATGGTTTGGGGTGTTTTTTTTAGCTTAAAGGCTAAAAAGTACATAGGAGACCAAAGAGCTTTATGTGGTTTTGATATGGACAAATTATGGATTTATAGGAGACAAATACTCTATTTTCTATATACTACAAAATGTGAAATCACAGGCAATTTTATTTATTTAGGCTTGGTATTACTTGACAATAAAAATATTTCAGTAATTAAAACGTTACTTTGAGTATCTTTCTCACATATTGTTGGAAAGATTTGAAAGTCTAATTCTTTGGTTTTGTGAAACTGTCATGTATAATATTTTCAGATGTAGCTTGTTAAAAGATGATTTATATTGATTTCCACATTAACTCCAGAAGTGTCTGATACTCTAGGAAAATAACATCATGTTCAGTTCATGACACTGCTTAAGGACACATTGGATTTTTCCCTGCTCCCTATTTCTAGATTATGCTGAAGTTGAAACCAGAATTGAGGCTTTACGAGAACTTTTATTGGATAAGCTGCTTGAAACTCCATCAACACTGCATGATCAGAAACGTTATATAAGGTAATCATTTGCTTAGTGCCTTCAGCAGACATATGGTATTAAATGTGTATTTAAATGTTTCCTAAATAGGGTAGTGACTAGTTTTACTGTGGTTTAAATACTGATTTTAAAGCTGTGAGTATTTGGAGACTCTATGACTATATAAATAAGGGCAATGGAATGGTACTGCATTGTTTATTGAAGGACTGAAAAACAGTTTTTGAATGAGAACAATTTAATGCAGTGTAATTGAGATTTGAATTCAATTTTTTAAATCTTTAAGGCATGTTGAGATTTTGTTGCTTTCTCTAAACCAATATACTGCAAGCTGTGTTTGAAATGACCACTCTTAGTTTGCATACCTCAAAATAGATTCCTTATTAACTTGTCTTGCACTTCAGCTTGATTCGACATTGAAATGGAATCATCCTGAGCCAGATGACGGGGAGGCTTTAATCCAGACTGTTCTGTTGTTTGAAAGTGGGATTGGCTCTTTTATTGCTCAGGCTAAACAATGAGGTTCCTTTGTATTTATTTCATGAGCATGAACCAATTGCCCATTTTTCATTAACATTTACAGATTTTCTGTTTTTTCACAAAGCTCTTGTCTGTTGTAGGGCTGCTGAGATAAGCTGATGTAGACTTTAACCTTTCAGTCCTTGATCCCAAACTTTAGCGTGCTCTGGAACATTTGATGGCTTAATTTAGAAAGCTTTTGAAATTTGGATGCTGCCCGGGCTCCTAGTGTGTCTTGACGATCTCAGTGTTTTTATCAGTTATCATGAAGGAAGCAGACCAAATGTGCTGTGTGGGAAGCATTTGTGAAATTGAGACACCTGCTCGAGGTCTTGAGTGTTTTGTGCGTGCACCAGGCCTGGTTGCACAGGCCCAAGTGTGGTGTTGGTGTCCTAGGTGCCGTTGCATCATGTGAATTTATGACTACAGTGACCTGTGTGCGTTCATGTAGAGTGCTTCTCATTCTTCTGGATGCTGCATAAATATTGCCTCTTAATTGGAATTGTTTTTTAAGATGAATAATTCAGCATTTTATGTTGTGAAGGCGGCAATGGCTATTCCTGTTCTCTGGAACACTTGAAAACTTTAAAGAGCAGCTGCTTAATCTAAACCAGATCTTAGGACCTTTTCTAAGGATTCTTTAAAAGACTCATAGTTGTACTTGTGCTTGATTCTGGTTTTCTGTTTAAGGTTTTTTGTGAGTTTTTTTGGTTGGTTGTGTTTTATTGTTTCTTGCTTGAGTTTTTGGGGTTGGTTGTTTTGGCTGGTTGTTTTTAAGGTGTTGTGTTATCTAGCCCATTACCTTGAACTACTGAATCTTTAAAAATACCCCAGCCTATGTTAAAGCAGACTGTTAATCTAACCAAATGTATTCCATATATAGATGTATAATAATGAAGAGCAGGGAGTAGATGAACGTGGAATAAGTTAGTTCTAATGAATCAGCAGAATCCCAGCTTACAAAATTGTTAAATTAGTTTCACTGCTCTAAATATACATGGGTATATTAGTGTAAATTTTCTGAAAACAGGGTATGAAGTAAATTTTCTTCAGGGAACTTCAGCAAAAATGAAACTAACAAAACCAAATTGTAAAATAGTTTGCATAAACCCTTCTCTTTTAATGAGGGTTTTTTTCTTCCTTGATGCACTTGTTATGTATGTCTCTGAAGTGGAAGGCTGACCAAGACCTAAAATACTGTAGTTTTCTCCTTCAGGTATTTAATGTTTATAATTAGACTTCAATTCATATTTTCCTATCATTATGTTAGGGTATTTACACTGTTAATTATTTTAAACTGTTCAGAAATAGTTTACCATAATGCTTAGCAGCCAAGTAAATGTATGTATTTCAAGAGCAGTGGTAATTTTTTTTTAGTTTTGTGCCTAAGAAAAGACTAAAGTCCCCTATAACATTGAAAAGAACTTGAGCTCATAATTTATAAATGTCACCCTGTCAAAATGGTTAGTTATGTAATTTTCTCATTCATCCACCCAATTCTACTTGGACAGTTTATTTTTTGTTCAAGTGCTGCAGACGTTTGTCAAAGAAGACAGAATTCAACACAGTCCTAATTAACGTTAGGTATTACTGTAGTAAAACAGCTTTTGTGAGGGAGTAAACACTCCCTGCACTGCTGAAGATAGTATATCCATATAGTTCACCTTAGAGCATCTTGACCTTTTTTAGTCTGACCTGAGTCTCATTAACAGAGTGCCTTTACAGTACAGCAGCTACCACTTTTTGAAAATATTCCTTTGAAAGTACTGTTGTCAGATAGTCTTGAATGCTGCACATGAGACTACATTCCTTTTGTATTCTCTTCAAAATCACAACAGCTGGCTTCTAATACTCCTCTCTCCCTAAAGACAGTGTTTTGCTTCTGCAAATTAGAAGCCACAATCCTTTTTGTTTTTTGTTGCCCCTCTGTTTTTTTCAGACTGTGCATGGACAAAAAAACATCAGACCAAAACAAACAAACAAAAAGACAATGCAGGTGCTTGATTTGCATATTTGTGCATGCATGTGCTAAAGTTAATGAGCTTCCAGAAATTAATTCCTTCTGTAATTTGTTGTAAGCTTACATGGTAATACAGTCATATACAGTAGGAAGAAAACTACTATATTTTATGTGTTTGAGATGCCATCACTGGTTCCATTCAAACATGAAGCACTAAACTGCAACCGTGCAGATAAAGAGTTTGGTTTCCTGCATACATTATGACGGACACAACTGGAAATACATATTAATATGATATTAAAGGTTTTTATTTCTATAAATTTTGGTGGGATTTTGCCTCACCAATTGAAGAAGGGAGAATGCAAAACTTGTTTGCAGTGGATGTAAGTGTATCTTAGTATCTATTCTTGAATTTTTAAAATTATGTGAAAAAAGCAAAAGTATTTCTTAGTACATGCTTGGTCTGTTTTAATGAGATCTTCAATGTGTCAAGTCAGAAGTGTGATTTTTTGGACTGGATTTTACAGATATCTTTCTGATCTTCATGCGCCTGGGGACCCAGCTTGGCAGTGCATTGGTGCTCAACATCAGTGGATTCTGCAGCTCATGCACAACTGTAAGGAGAGCTATGTTAAAGAGCAAAAAGGCAAGGATACTTTTTTATTTTACCTTTATATATATATGTGTGTGTATGTATTTATGTATATTTGACATTTAGGAATTTGGCATTGCCTTTTATTTGATTCTAGTGTACAGAGGATATTTTAGTTTTTCCCCATCAATTTAGATTGTTTTTTACAAAGTTGAATACTGACTTATTTTTTTTCTTTATTCTGTTGTAAAGATTAAACAGCAGTTGGAGTTTTCTTTTTGCTTAATTTATGACTTGTAAGTTCTTTACATGGGAAAAGCATTAAATTTCAATCATTTATCCATGGTTTACTGTCCTCTTGAAACATTTCTTTGAGGTCATATCAAATTTTTGATTGTTCTCTGAATCTGCCAGTTAGATTTCTTTGTCACAAGACTAACTTTCTATTAGTATATGGATACATGGGACATTGGGGCACAGTGGAATAATGCTTACTTAATTCCTTGACATGTAGTGAATTTTATTATGGAGTCCTCCTCTTCTTTGTTTGTGTGCTGTTTCAAAATTCAGGTTACACTGAATCTGCACAGACCCATGAGCTGAACAAAGGGGATATTTAGGCAAAGTTATTATTAAGACCACTATGAATACGTAGTTCTGTTCTATCTCTGGCAACGATGCTCCTCAAAGAAAAGTGTAGGTATTGCTTGCAGGTGTGGCAGCAATTTAGCTACAAATTAACATAATCTATCACATTAGCCTACATATATAAAGCCTTCCAGTGGGTGCAAGGCTACTGGCCTGACATCTCTAGTAGTAAAATCTGAAACCTGGATTTTCAAAATTAGGAAATAGAGGCAGTGCCTTGTTTCTCAAGAAACCTTACAGAGTTTGCCGCCAGTTCTGAAATGAATAGGCATATTGGAATCAAGCATCCCTTGGCTTATAGGTAACTCCCATGTTTAGTGTTAGTGCATGCATATCCCAAGCCAAATAAGATATTTTATTCTGAGAAATGACAAAAGTTTTAGTGAGTCGGAGCTGCTGTAGAAATGTGCTGTAAATTTTCTGCAGAGGTTTTTAACTCTCTGTTGCACAGGTTGTGACATGAGGTATGAAGGGGTGCATCATGGGGTGCATCACTTGTGACAGCAATGTCAGTAAATTTTAGCTTAAAAGTTTCCACAGAGTATCTTTGTCCCACTACACGGTGTGAAGTGCTGTGGAGCCAGGCAGAATGCCATACTGTTTTCCTGGTGTCTTGGTCAAAATTCAGAATGTTTCCAAACGCCACCCATCTTCTTTCCTTGTCAGAAGCCCTCATGAGGCACTGCCACCAGCCTTAAGTTATCAGGAGCAAAACTCACTTGAAAACAGCCATGGTTAATAATTGTAAGCATCTTTCTTCTTTCACTTGCAAAATTTTGCATGGCCATTTTCTAGCTTTTTCACAAGAAAAATAGAGACACGATGATACTTAGTGCTTGAAACTTTTTTTAGTGGTCTATATAATTTTGGTATGCAGGCTCCAGTGAATGAGTGGAAAATGCATCTGAATTCCTAGATTTGTCCTGAAAAATCTCAACATGTTTGGTATTTTTCTTGCAACAAAACTGCTTACCTCAGCCTTAATGTCAAAGGGGCCATTTTGATACAGCTTTGTTTGACTCACAGGAGAGGGAATTTAAATAACTTGAATGCCCAGGAAATGTGAGTATCAATAATTAATATTTTGTGTGTCTATGAAAGAAATGCTAACAGCTCATCAAATTCCAGTCGTTTTCTTCCAGCCTTCTATGTGGTGTTCCACTGATTATGGTTTTTTGTACAGGTTTTAAAATACTCAAGAATCAATCCTAGCTGGTGGAATTTCTCATTTAGTATCTAGTAGGACAAAGGAAAGTTTTTAAGCATGATTTTTACTTTCCATAGATCTTTAATTTTGGCATACACCAGTTGGGAAACGGAAAAAATAAAACTGAGGAGGATTGGTTTTAACTGCCATGTAGAACAATGCTGGTCGTGACTGCAGACACGGCATGCATTTTAATCTGCTTTAATAGCCGTATGCTTTTCAAACAGGGAAAGTGGGGAGATTTGCTCAGTTTGGTTATGCAGGACTGTGGGATCTAATCACCTTAAACAAGTTAGAAATGTCATTTATAAGTTCATAAATTCATAGGCTCATTTTAAGATACAATAATAATTTTTCTAACATTTAAGTCTTCCTCTTAACATGTGCTTCAAAAACCGATTTACTTTTTTCTTTATCAGCCATTTGGAGGAAGAGAGGGGTAGCAAGACTGGTATTCTAGAGAAAAGGACTTTAAATTTTTTCTAGGTTTCCATTGTTTCTAGCAGATAGCAGTCTTCATATTATAAATGCTGGAACAAGCAGACAGCAATTTAGTTCCACCTTGAGCATACCAGCTATTTCTGGCTATTTTTACCTTAGTTCTTTTGCCAATTGAATCTGTGGGTTCAAGCTGATTGAGTCAAAACTTTTCAACGTAGTAAACTTGAACCTCAGTAGCAGATTGTATCTATTTTTACATTTCTACAAAATTTTTCACCTTTCAGCTGAGCTTGTGCCAAAGCATTTTGCTGCTATTTTATTCACTTTGAAAGGAGAATTGTGCTCTGAGTCATTACACATGACTTTTATTACTTTAAATAGGTTTGGAATTAGACAAAGAGTGTGCTTTTCTTACCTGGATATGGTTGGGGTTTTTTAAACCATTAGACATTCTGGACAGGATCTTTACAGATGATTGTCAAACTGCAAATATTCTCAAAGAATTCATTTCCTGGCCATGATGTATTCAGGAAGGGAAGGCTAATACTGCATTTATTTGTTAAGCAAGCTAAAACACAATCCTGAGTGAATTCTAAGGAGAATTTACTCCAAATTTAGTCACTAGTATAAGTCAACACTGTATTATATGGTACAAAATTGTTCCAGTTGTCTGCACACAACTAGAAGGCTTACCCATTAGTCATTACAACTGAAATAATTTCATTTTCTTATGTAGAAATAGCATCTTGTCCTATCGTCTGTAATAGGTTTTGACTTATCCAGGCCGATAGTAATCGCAGTCAGGAAAAATCCCCAGTACTGACAAGAAGTAAGTCTAGTTTTCTACATGTTGTCTAGGGTCCTCACCTGATGCTTGCCCTTCCAAGGGTCTCCAAATTGAAGGGCAAAAGTGAGCTAATTTACGTGTCAGGGTAGTGGAATGTGTATTAGAGAACTTTGTGTATTAGAGATATATTGAGATATATTTAAATACATGTTTGTTTTAGGTTGATATCTAAGTATGTGTTTTGGATGTAGGTGTGAATCCTTCACTACTATCATAAGAATTTTTTTAAATAAAACCTCTGTGCTTGTTTATTACTAGAGATTTTGTAACTCAATTTTGTAAGAAATACTCAGCAATTGGAATGATATCCTAAATGTGCAAATTAACATTTAATATCATAGCATGGGGCAGTCTCTGATGCAACCTGAAAGAAGAAACCATGGCAAGTGTACATGAATGTAATGATCCTGGAGTTCTTTTTCAGATTTTATTTCAGGGGTCAGCAGAAATCCTGTGTGTTTCCAATTCAAGTTAATCTAACTTGTGTTAATACTATTTCCAAAAACTGAAAGGGCTATCCACCTGTGCTAAGCTTTGTCAAATAATTTGGCGTTGTGACTTAAAAAGCTGACAACTGCCAGTAGCAAATAGTTTCATTGAATCTTTCCTTTGATTTTAATAGATATTGATCATAATAGATGCAACAATCTGATCATTAGTTAATTGGTTGCATTTATTTCAATGGGTACAGGTAGGACAGGGAATTCTCTCAAGTCCTGTGTATGAAATACTTCAGAGCAGCATTTTGTAGGGTATTATTTCCCTTGAGGAATAACTCTCTATGTGAATGGATGTAATGTTTCCCCTCAGTCTAAACAACCCTGTTGGTTTGCTGATTAATCTTGCATTATGTAGATTAATGTTTCATTATGTGCTAAGATGTGGCTGTTGTTACTCACCCATCATTGCCTTTAGCCTATCCATTTCTTGCTATAGCAGACCTTCCTCATTTATGAGGCAAAAAAAAAAAAAATGCAGGCATGTGATGTTCATATTATGAGAAACTGCTTGACTCCACACCCACATGTTTTAAGGAGTGAGTGAAAGTGCAGATAAGACAGCAGATCAGAATTTCTCCTGCGCTGAAGTCTAAGCAGGCAGGACAAAGACTCCAAACAGCATCACCAAAGGCATAGTGAGGCAGTACAGGGGATACCCGAGTCATAAAGCTCCCATGCTCCGATCCTTGTATTAAGCCATTCTCCTGCTTCTCCAGTGATCATATTCTTTCATTAAAGGTGCAGCTGTAGATGTGGGACCCATGGGCAAATTGGCTGGAGCTCTAGCTCTGGTTATGTAGTAGTGCTTGTAAATAAATGGATTTATTGCATTAAACAGAAAACTTAAAAAGCTATCTGCCTTACTCATGGAATAGGCAATTGTGCTCCTTTATTGGTTTTGAAACTTTTTTTTATGGTTATGAAGTTTTCCTGCGGCATAGATGAATTAGTGTTATCTATCTAGTTAGATCTGACTGTTTTGTTGACAGGGAGGACTTCGAGTAGATAAAGCCAGTTTGCTGCTGTTACTTAGTATGTAGATATGTTAAAGAGAAGGAGATGCATGAAACAGAAAAAGATTGAAAAAGAGCATTTTTTCAAGCCATGAATATAAGGGTTACCATGGAAGAACATACAATCACCCAAAACAGTATTTATTAGATCTCTAGTAAGAAATATTTGAGTGGTAAACTGAATTGTGCTGGTATTTTATGCCTTGTATTGGCTAAAGCCTGAATTGCTGCTTTTGACCTTTGATCTTATGATTTGTAGACATCTAAAGACTTTCAGTTCTGGTACCTGGATACTAAATGGTTTCCTTCAGTTATGAATTGAAATATTTTTAAATTGTAACTATACTTGTTAATTACTCTATTATTAACACATAATTGTCGTTTTTCACTATGGTTTATGCTTCCCAGATTTGTTGGAGCGCAGGAAACATGGAG
Organism: Bombycilla garrulus; assembly: GCA_013400315.1. Taxonomy (NCBI): domain Eukaryota; kingdom Metazoa; phylum Chordata; class Aves; order Passeriformes; family Bombycillidae; genus Bombycilla; species Bombycilla garrulus. The sequence continues at coordinate 207,544 of VXBU01022441.1, read as the reverse complement.
AACATAATGACATAAAATGACATGAAAATAAATGTAAATAAATGAGGTTTAGTTTAAAATTTTCCTGAGGCACTGGGCAGATAGCCAAAAGGAGTTAAGCAATGGGATTCTTAATCTGAGTATCAGGGATAGAAGCTGTGGAGGTTAAGACTCTTTTCTGTGTGGCCAGTGGTTATTTGCTTAGACTTTAATAGTAGCTTAGTAGGTTTCATGATCCTTTGAACTAAAATGGGTAGGGACTCTCATCCAGTTATTATCAAACTGGTGGAGACATCCTTAATTTCTTAGCAGGTTTTTGCAAACTTTGTCAAGTCTCACTACTACAAATTCTTATAAAAAACACTTTTGCCAGTACCTTTGATGGTGATTCTTTGAGTGACCTAAATCACTCATCTGTGATGCAAACCTTTGAGATTTTATGTAGTATTATTGCAAATAAGCTACCTGTTAATAGATAACCTGCTTAGAAACTAAAGCTGTAAATTGAAACACTGACATGACAGTAGTGAGATCTTTCTGCTGCCCTTTGGGTTGCAAAATATATAATGCACAACCTATTAAAGTTGCCAGGGTGAAGCCAGCTCCCCAAACAGGAGTGTGATAGTACAGTCACTGTGATTTTTTTATTAAATTATTATAATTATTTTTTTAGTTCTTTTTGCTGAAAAAATGTATGATTTTCTGTAGCAATGAGTATGATGCACAACTCTCCAGATACTGTGAAAAATTCTGCAGGTTTTTTCTGTACCAGAGTAACAGCAGCTGTACTTAGTGTGAAAGAGAGAAATGGATGCTTAGACCGTGTTGCTCTTTCTTCTGTGCCACACTGAGATTCTATTCACCTTGCAAAGAATGATCCATCTTTGTTAGATCAGACAGGCCGGCAAGGCTTGTGTCAAAAGGGCCTTTTTAATTTGTTATCCTAGCAGCTGGTTCTCTTCCATTGCCTTTGCTTACTGTACATCTGCAAGAAGAATTCTTGCAGCTGGGAGCCATTTCATGTCTAAACCACATACCCTGTCCATAGCAGAAATACGCTTTGGACAGCAAATGTCAAGCAAACCCTTAATGGGTTATTAATTAAAAGAAAAAAAAAAAAAAGTGAGAGAGAATAAAAATTTATCAGTACAAAAATTAATAGCAGATTCATTTTCCTCTTTTACTATCTATATTTGTAAGTTTGCTGTAATTTAGAAATTCTTGTAGAATCCAGCACCAGAAGTTCAGGGGGCATTCTTATTTTATGTAATAGTTTACATAATATTAAAGTACTATAAAGATAGTAACTATTGAGATTAAAAAGCAACACTGGTAGCTTAAAATCAAAATTTTAAAGATTATTATGAATTAAGATAGATTGAAACTCTTCAGTGGCTAGAATTTTTACCTTGTCTGCTCCAGTCTTTAATACTTTTCCAGGCAATTGAGTTAAAGTGAACTTTTCCAAAAGTGCTGATGATCTTAATGTCTGCTGGAGCTAGTAAAATGAAGTAATTTTTATTTATGTGCTGAACTTGAATGCTTGTCTCTTGTTTTAGAATTTTTTGGCCTGAAGGACTGACAATAAGGCATATCCTTAGGCTGTGAAATACTTAGAATACCACTAGAATAGGCCCAGTTACTCTTTTTATAGTTTCATTGTAAATGCACTTACAGTAATGAAAACTAGCCTTAAGATTTAAAAAAGCGTTCATTTTTAAATACCTCCCAAAAACTTTTTTTCTGTCAATCTTCCGTGCTCATCTCTTTTCTAGAAAAACAATCCATTTTCTTTTTGATCACTATAAAATGTAAGGTTAGAAAGAACTAGTACTTAAGAAAAAGAATAAAATGCAGTTATTCATCTGAGCAGATTAATTTTTCAGTTATTTCTCCTGCTAGCCTAATTTGTTGCCTAGACAAACTGGAGTTCTCAATGCGGTGTCCTTGAAAGGAATCTTATCCTGGTTGTGTCGGTGCAGGCTCCAGGCACTGTGTGTTTGGTCAACAAGCAACAGTGGGTGGTCAGGCTGTAGCACAGGACAAGGGCCCGCTGTGCACAGGAAAAAATGTTCAAAGGTGTTCCAGGCTGGTAAGGAAGTCTGCCGCCCTTCAGAGAGTCAGGACGCTGTAGATCAGCCTTCCCTCGCTATTGTAGCCTGTGAGAAAATTCACTGTAAAGATATATAACGGATGAGAAAACACAGTAGCTGTATTCACCTTGTTGCACATCTTGTAGGGGCGTTTTTTTCTTTTTTTTAGTTAATCTTGCTCATATACATGATGTATGTGTTGTATGTACATGTACGCGTTGTGTATGAACAAGTCTGTGTAAGGACTGACATTTGACTTAACATGGAAAAATCTCACTGAAAATTACTTAACCTAAGGTTGGTCACTTTGTCATTGCAGGAGGTACTGGCACAATATCACCAGTAGCTTTTGTAAAAATCTTTGCTGGAAGTCATGTAATTGATGCATCAGAATTGCTGGCAGAATTGCAGAGTGGCTGGGAGTAGATTATGGAGGGAGGTGGGAGATGTGTGACTCCTTCAAACAACCTCTGCCTGCCAGACCTCGGAGGGGGAAAAAGCCCAGGCAGCTGTGGAGCAATGGGTATTGCAGAGCAATTTTTACACTCCATTTGGTAATAGTTTAGGAATATGAAGGTAAAGCAGCTTGTAAAATTTTAAATCATTGACTGGTTTGCATATCATGGAAAACTTTATTTTAGGCAAATTTCACATCAGTTGTCTTTTCAATGGCAGTTGTAAGGCACTGCTTGCCAAGAGCTTGCAGATAACAATCCAAAAAATAGAGTCAAGCTTTGTACATGAGCTATAGTTACTGTAGGAACAGAAATACCCTATAATGTGATAAACCTGCAGTTAGGGGTCAGCACAGGTGGCTCTTGATTTACAGAAAGTTAGAGAAATATCAAAAAGAATTGTGCTTTTACTGTGTTCTTTAGATTCTTATTTTGGTGAGATCTTACTGCACTAGAACAGAAGAAGAGCAAACAAAACCACTGAAATATTTTCATTTCACACAGCCATTGGATGCGCACCTTCATCTGTGCACAAAATGTTTAAACCCACTAAAATAATTTTAAAAATAAAATTAAAGCAGTGTTGAGGTCCTTAAAACTTCGTATTTGATCTTCTCAAGATTCCATAGTTGTAAATGGAATAAGGTGTTAATAATACTTTTTTTGAGTAGATGAAGAGAATATCGTACATTTATTTTTCTTGTGTTTTCTTTGTTAAATATACACTTGGCACTGGAGTCACTGACAGATAATGCTTCACGGAGATGCTGTATTTTGGAAAAAAGATACTTTTGTAGCTTCAAAGATGCAGTGTATTTTTTAAAAGTAAAGATCTACTGGGAACATTTTTTTCATGTTGTTTATACTTTTTAAAACCTGCTAGCACAGTAAAAAGTTAATTTCTCAAAACTTTAAATTGTTGCTGTCCTACATTCAGGATCTAGGAATGTAAAAATAGTGCACAAATCAAATACTGAGTGGGCAGTAAATTATTATTTGGTTAGTTTATTTAGGTTTATAAATATTATTGTCTGCAGTCCATACTACTATTAATTCATTGTATTACATTACACTGCTAAATTTAAGCTGCTGGCTCCAGAGAGGGAACGAGCTGGGATAGAAGAAAAATTGTTTGTAAGTTAACTCTCACTTTTTTTTACAAGATTTATGCGTTAGTGTGCAGTCTTCAAGCGCTATCTTCTGGTAGGGTGAAAGCAAGATCAGCTTTGCTAATGTAGTCCAGATGTTTATTAGTCCTGAGGGTATATGTGCTGTTGTAGTTCCCTGCTGCTGTGTTATATTTGCTTGTAATGCTAGACAACCAATTAAAAAATTAGTTAATGTTAAACTTTCTTTTCCTGGTATGCCAGCAAATTGATGATGTGGTTTTTCTGGTACAAGAGAGTATTCTTTACATGTTTTCTGTTACTTGTCAATATATAAACCATTTGGGCTGCATGGGCTTAGTGCATCAGCCGCAATGCAGCTACCTCGAGCAAGTGGTTTTAATAGAACTAATTCACATTAAGGAGTTTCGGTGTGTCTGTTTCTATTAATTCTGAGGTTTAATTGGTGTTGTCATTTTTAGAGACCATCTGTTTACAAGACATCCCTTATATTAACACGCTGTCTGAAAGCTGAGAACTTAAATTCTTTGCAGAGACATCAGAGGGATATTTTTATTGTTGTTTTTGTGAAAATAACATTGCTACACTCTTGCTGGTGGTTTTTAAATTAAATACATTTTAAGTAGCAATGCCTGTGACAATTTTGACTTCGCTGTCTTTTTTTTTCCAAATAAAATGCAGATATGTTGAATCTCACTTAAATGCTCCTGAAATCCCAGGAACCATGTGAGGCATTTAAATTTTCTCAGGGTCTTCTACAATTTTATTTTTATTCTGTGTAGAATTTCTGTAAGATAATGAATATGTATTTTTTCTAATCTGAGGAGGCATTAATTTGGTTTGGTTTTACTTCATTCTGTAAGGTGACTGGATTATTCTCCTGGATATTGATTACTGCAAAACTTTAGGGCTCTTTGCTTTCTCCTTATTGTGCATTTTTAGTTCTTTGAAAAGGAAAAATCTTTCCACAAATTCTTGTTCCAACTCACTGTATATCTTGTCTGTGGTGACAGTGGATAACACACTTAAATTACCGCAGCAGATTCTATGTGGCCAAAAACTCATCAGTTTTAAAGCTGTCATAAAGATGAGTTGTGTTTAATAAGTGGTGTAGGAGTTAAATAGTGAACAGAATCATAGCACAGCCTGAAGATAGGAAGGCTGAGTTCACTGAGTCAGTTAATACAGTATGTCAATCACAATTGTGAATGATGTAGCAAATTGGATCTCTTTACTTCTGTGTCTTATACTATGAACAGTAAGAAGGTGAGTAGAACTGACAATTTATTTTGGTTATGATAATCCTGCGGTGAAAGGCCATAGGAAATTTCTTTAAAAGCCTTTAAAGAATTATAAGAGAAAGAGCTTTGAAAACGAACTAAAACCCAATACTGTCACCTATTGGAAGTTTGTGATAAGTTTCATAATACTTTATATTGCTGTATAAGCCTCAGCTGTTGAAGTAAAAGGATTAGATATATTTTTTCTGCCATGCTGCCCTGACACCAGAATAAATGTGCTTGGAATAGTTTTTGCTTTTTGTTACTTCTGAATCTGAGTATTTCAGTGTTACAGCTGATGTTCATCCTCTCTGACTTTCCTGTTATTTTAAGTGAATGTAGGTATCAATGGAAAAGATCAACAGTATAAACTTAAATTCTGGGATTCTCACTACAAAGTTCAGCATGAATTACCAGGGGCAGTTTCATCTCAGTATAAGAAAAGGTTTTTTGCATTGAGAGCAATTAACCACAGAAGTAGTGATTGATTACAGTACCCCAGTGGCATTGTAAAGTTGCCATCACTGGAGGTTTTCAAAATTGAACTGGACAAGATGCTAGATAATCTCACCCTGGCTCACTTTCCCATGAAAGGTTAGATTAGATGGTCTTCTGAGATTCTTTCCAACTTGGGCTGTTCTATAATTCTGGGATTTTCATTAATTTAAGTTTACTTGTTACAGCTCAGTTGAGCAATGCTGAAATAATTTTTGATTACTCCTTTCAGAACTGTCTCTAAAAGGTAAAATATAAAAAAGCAGCTATTTAGACTTTCAAAAAGTTATTGGCAGTGTCACAATACATTAAAAAAAATTATCATAGTCATTCCTACATGTTAAACAGCATTACATGTTGTTTCTCAAAATGCATGTTAGACTCCAAGTATCCACCTCCATCAGATTAGATCCTCGCTTAGGCTTGTGACTTGCATGTGGACAGGCACCCAAAGTAAAAAATAATTGATACAGTGGAAAATACTTTGTATTTTACAGTTGTATTTATTTATTTATAAATAAGGACATTTACAAAGGAAACATGCCATGAGTTCATCTGATTCCTCATGGATGGATTCTCTACCTGAGCTCCATAGAGGCAAAACAGCTAAGTAAGTGTAGGACACTCTGCCCTTAACTGCTTCAGATAGACACGAAAGAAACTTTTGCTGTTGAAGAGTATTTGGGACATACACCAGGAAAAAGCATGGGCAATGTCACTAATGGCATAAATACTTATTTATCCATGGCTTTCAACCAACTAATTGTAGTGCGTTAATTATAAACAGAGAAAGATACAGACCAAAGAATGGCATTTTCCCCATGGTACTTGTGGTTTTGGCTTTGCTAGAGGAGTCAATAGTGGTAGTATTGAATAGCATTGATACAAATGAACAAAGAGCCTAAATAAAGCAAGATTAGGAATGTTTTTGTAAGATTACATTTGTATCACAGAATTAAATTAGAATTCCACTTGCAGCATGCAGTTTCATGTCAACTGATGTGCAAAATTTTTCTGACTTTTGGGTTTTTTCTCCTCTGCCCAGGCAATGCATTGCTCCACAGCCCCATGCTGGACCTGGACAGTGATGTGCGTCCATCGCCAATTGGCCATCTCAGTCAAACTGCTTCACTGAAAAGAGGCAGCAGCTTTCAGTCTGGCCGAGATGATGGTAGGCATTTGTTCTATTTGAAAAAAAAGCTGCAGCTCCCACTGTCCACTGTGTGGTGTAGTCAAAAAGCCCAAACAAAAATTCACACTCTGCATGTTTGTTTTAGATTTTTATGAAATACAGTAATTTCTTACAAATCACTGTTGCTTACTAAAGAAGTCCTCCATATTTTCTTCAAGCAAAGAGCACTTCATAAAATTCAAATTCAAAATTTGCTTGTTAGAATGCAGTTGAAGTAGTAAAAGTCTTTTTTTCTACAACACCAGGTCTTTTCTCTTGCATACATAGCCACCTACTGCCTACTACATTTTGCTTATTATACCTTTTGTGTGTGTTTGCTAAGATGATTTTCCTTGCATTTGCACCTTCTGTGACTTCATGTATCTGGCTCTCCTATTCTTTGAACCCAAAAAGGGAAACAAAATGTTTGACTAAGCTCAGGCAGTCTGTGTGTCCACAACCAGCTGAGGCCTTCTGTGTTGCAAGTGTCCTCGATTCCCTTGTCCAAACAACTTATTCTCAGGAATCTTTCAATGGTGACATCACAGGAGAGAGAAAACATGCTTTTCACAGAACAGATCATTTCTTACTGAAATAGCTGTCTTACTGTTACCTTCATTATTTCTCAGCCCAAAGCCTTGCATGGAGGTGATTAACAAGTGTTACAAAGCAAAACACTAAATTGCTGGTTGTTTTTGAATGCCATCCACTAACAATACGAATGCCACACTTAATATAGCAATCAACACCCAAAATCCAGTTTATTTTTAAGTTGTTTGAATTCTTTTGCATGAACAGGGTCTTAATTGCATATATGGCTAACAATGCCACTTCAGTTATTTTGTTTTTAGAGTCTTAGTTATGGATCTGTTATCTTTTACAAACTGGAAAAGGTAGATTTCCGGCAATTTTTGCATATTCTGTAGACACCAAATTAAGCCAAGATTCAAAGGAAGACTGCAGAATTGGAGCACTATAATAATCCACCCCAATTTCCTAAAGGTAGAATGAGTTGCCTCTGAGTTTGAGTTGAGTTCCTTGCTGCTTAGATGCACATGACCACTGATAGCTCTGCCATCCTTGTTCTTCTCTGAGTGGAGAGACAAAGCAAACCTACAATTTAGGATGCCTGTGCAAGGAGTGCCATTCCAAATGTGCCATGATGTGTTCTAGCTTCAGTTTCTTTGTGGATCTTTATAGTTTTTGGTAAATTTAAGGAATGGCATATCTGGGCTTTTTTGGTGATTTGGTATGTTTGGGGGTTTTTTTTCTCCAATATGTTTGACAGTGATTGTCCAAGGTATTGGTTAAAGAAATTACTATGAATTCAAAACTGCAACATACAAATAACATTCAGCTCTTGCTTGAGCATGTGTTCATGAGAATATGTAAGCAATAGACAATAGCTCTAGTTTCATCTTTAGTTAGAATGGTATAGCAGATATTATGATAGAATCAATGGAATAAAATATAGATTGGAGCTTTCTCTAGCAACAAAGTAAAAATATCCTGGGTTTATGGTCATAGCCTTTTGATAGCATGTGCAGTAGCTTATTCAGAGAGATATCTGCTGTCTGCAGGCTTGGGACTAAGCTTGAAATATGTTTCCTTGAGGGGATAAGAATTTCACAGATGAAGTAAGTCTTGCCGGTATGTTTCCAGTTAACAGTAGACATCCCTGGTTATAACCTTGGGTTGGTGCTGGAGCTTTTTGCAAAAATGAAACTATTTCTCAAAGGAGCTGAATTTCTTTTTCATTAGAAGTTACAGAGCCTCTGCTGCTATTACTCTGTTGGCACGGCTTCCTGACATAGTCACAGCTTGTTAATGAGAGTTTTTCTGCCACTGGGTCTGGACTAGTTCTCTGGCAGTCATAAACCAAGCTGGTGAAAGTATCTAGGAGCTTTTCTGATTGAGCTTTGATGTTTTCATGCCTCCTAAATACTCTCAGCACAGTTGCATTTGAGTTATGTCAGACCCTCTTTCCAAATTTTGGGCTTTCATTATGATTTTATTTTCAAATACTAATTCAAAATGCCTGAACTTTTTGGCCGTGAGAAAAAATGGGTAGGGCAGATGTTCAATTGTCCAGTAAAGAAAGGGAACAATATGTGATCCACACCTCAACAAACAGAAGCTGCTGAAGCCATGTTGTACAACTTCAAGGATATTCAAGACTGTCTACCAGCACAATAAAATAGTGAGGCTCTGGTGAAGCCTACTAGTATGTAATGTGCTTTTAGGCAGCTATTTTTGCCTAACTGGTGAATTCCTGTTGTGGCTAGGCAACATTCTATAGCAAAGTAGATACAAAAAGTGTTATTTCATGCAAAATTTTTCTGCATTTCCACAGTGTTACATAGGCTGATATCATATTTTTAAATTTATCATTTGTACAAGACCTGAGTTTGTACATAAAAAACCACCACATCAACAAACATGTCATTTTAAAGTGTTTTGGGAGCTTTGGCTATTTGCTTTGGGGTTTTTCAAAAAATACATGATTTTTTTGTCCTAATGCTCCAAAGCAGACTGTAGTTCCTAGAGTGAAATACAAGTCGCTTATCACTCTTGTGCTGATACTCTGTTTTGTGTACCCTTTGTAATCATGAAGGTTTCAACAGAGAATGTAGATGGTCATGGAAGAATATTTTACAAGGTTTTCTTTATTTTCTGTGTTAATGAGTACTTCTGCCTCTTTTGAGCTTTCTTTTTACCCCCTTTCGCCCATTGCAGAGGAAACTGGAAGAAGTTATCTGTTGCCAAGATTTAATTTGAAACTTTTCTGATGTCTTGATTTCTTTCAATGTTACCTTACATTTTAGAGTGGTTTGAAGACAGAAGACTATCTGAATGGATTTTTAGGTAGATTGCCTTAGATACAAGGGGAACTATTCTGTAGATACTGTCATAGTGCTGGCACCTTGTAAGCATACGAGAGAAGAAGGAGCTTGTACATGTACAAATTGTGTACACATACATGGACTGGACTTCACATTTTTTTATTTTTATCCAAAGTATTTTATATGTACTGTATAGTCACTTGTGTAATACAGTGCAGCAGCAAACTAGTAGTACATTCTTGTTGTTAGTTTTGGAAATGGTAATGTTGCTTTTTCCATCCCCTCTCCCCCTTTTAGCTTGGCGATACAAAGCTCCCCAGCAAGTTGTGTTTGTTGAAAAGTTGACAAAACTTGTTGTAAGTCAGCTGCCCAACTTCTGGAAACTCTGGATTTCTTATGTGAATGGAAGTTTATTCAGTGAGGTATGGATTCTTCTATATAAAGGACTTATAAGTAACAAAGGTCTGTAACAATTATTATTATATTTCACTGGTAGAAGTAACAACTTATTTTAGTAAGAGATTTTTCTTTTTAAAAGAACATAGCATACAGTGGAATTACGTTAAATTCTGACAGTGGGGATTGTGCGTGTGGCTGTCTTCCAGTTGCTGGACTCAATAATATCTGTGTACTTTCACCTCTTACTCATAGCTGGCCCTTCACTGGTGATCTAGAGAAATAGCACATTGCATGAAGAGTTGAGATATGTAGAAGGCAGAGTCATACAGAAAAAATATTGCTTCCTTTCTTTGGAAAAGGAGTACTCATTTCTTGAGTTTTAAGCATTTGGAAGTGAGGTTAGGTTCAAGACTAGAGTTGCAAAATAACAAAGGCACAGAGCAGAATTCACGGACACATGATAGGGAGTCTAGTCTGGAAGGTTAGTCAGCTGTAACTACCTGTGCTACTATTCCTTCTTGCTCAGATGATCTGATTTTTCCAAATCTTCCAAATATAATCCTGATAATCCAAGAAGAAGGGGAAAAACAAAAGTAAGGATTTATGACACATGCTGCTTATATATGCACACTCTTAACAGATTTTGAAAGGATACCTCTCAAAATTAATTTTTTATTAATTAATTTGTGGTATACTATGTTCTGCTGTGTTTAAATTCTGAAGTCATCACATCTGTCTACTATTCTTTGCAGCTTTAGTAGAAAAAACAAAAAGCCTTTGAAAAAGAACATTTGGAAGCTTATGTGTTCTTATTTTCCATTTTTCTAACCCAAGCATTAATTTATCTATTTATTGCTACTGTTTGTAGATCAATACAGTTTTCATATGATGATACTAATAGGTACTGTAGCCCTGTACATGTCGAACACAATGTACAGAGCATTATAGCTTCAGTGAAGTAGACAATATTTTACATGATAATCAAATGAAAGATAGAGCATTTACACATACTGTTTGCTGAAGGAAGTAAAATCAAGAGCAAACCTTAGTAATGTTGACTTCCACAAAAATAATTTATTTCATAAGGAAAATGAAAATCTTTCTTTTTGATACTGGTACTATTGAAAATTAAACTTTACAAATTCAGCTGTTAAGTTACTGTGATTTTTTTTCTGTGTACAATGAAATAGAAAGCAGTTTCTAGAGAAATGAAGACTTGAACTGTAAACAAGGTTAAGAAATCGTACTCATGAAAATGACTGCAAGTGGAAAATGTAGTAATCTTCTGTCCTGCCTGAACAAAGCATTGTTTCAATCTATTAAAAAAACAGAAGAGGTAGTTTTGTTTTCGTCTCTAAGGTGCATGTGCTCTTCTATCTTTGGGCCCAATTCTGAACCTTTGCGAAATTAATCCCCATACATTTGATTTCTTCTGCTCCTTTGGTCCTTACAGAGGCCCCACAAATTCTTGGGGACATAGGAAGGAATCCATTCCTCCTGTGTGTTCTGCATGCCACAGTCAATTGAGGACGAGTGAGAGGAGGGGGTGACATAAGCTGGAAGACTTCTAGAGCACCTAAGAGTATCTGTCATCACAGTACATTCAAGACTGAAAGTTTGTGTTTTGCTGTCAGAAACAGTACAGATTTTACAAAGAAAATTATTTTAACATGTTGCTTGCTATTTATCATCATTTAGGAAGCAAGGCGATTGCTACAGGTTTTAAAGAAATATCCTATAAAAATGGTATACAGGGTTATTCCAGTTAACTTATTTAAGTCTTCAGGACATTTTAAAAATATAGAAAGAAAATCTCCACATATGCATTTCAAGATGTATTTTATGTTCAGTTTATAGGGTTTTGGCAGGGAGGTTCTTTTTAGTTTTGAAAGGTTAGCTGTATACCTTAAAATATTGTCAGTTAAGATGTATGTGGTATTTCAACAGTTTGAGAAGTTGAGTTCTTTGAATCACTCTAGGTGAAGTCACAAGTGAGTAGTAACCGTTGATCTTACCACAAGATAGTTTTGGTCTGTCTGTGCAGGAAAGGTTTAAGATTGGTCTTCAGCAAAACCACTGAAAAAAAAAATATATCAAAGATCTATGAATTGCTCAGTTTAATCCAGCTGTAAAACAGTGTGAATTTAAAGTTGCTATCTGAAGTTTCTAGGAATACAACTTATTTTCTTTTTTAATTATTTAGAAGAGAGAAGTAGGAGTTAAATGCAGCAATAATTTGGAAGTTGTTCTCCTTGAGTGAAATAGTATAATTCAGAGCTTTAATGTACAAGAGTTTTATAGCTATGTATCTTCCAAAACTATTAAGTGGTTTGATTTTTCTCTAATTTTTGCTCACTTCAAATTATTTATTTTGTCTTAAAACTCTTAAGTGCTTAAACTAAAGAAGAATTTTGAAAAACACAGCATTTCAAATGAATTATTTGAAAGTAAACTGTCTTTGAGGACACCCCTGTCATGTTATTGCACTTCTTGTCCAGTAGATGTTGCTGTACAAACATAAAATAGGAGATTTTCTAAGTATAAAATTCAACATCTGCACTTCATCTAGGATTTGAAATAACTTTTTCAATGTAATTTACTCTACTGAGATCTCAGTACTCTCCACAGAAGGGTAGAACTACAAACAGGAAGACTATTAGTCAAATCATGTTTTTCTTCCAACTGTAACTGTCTCATGCAAAGTGTACGCATGGTCCTCTGTTCTCAAAGAAGTGACAGTAAAGATGCTGCTTATTTTGCAGTCTCCTTTACAATTAGTTGAATTATTTAAAGAGCATTGTAACAAAATACTGTTCCTGAACCAAACAAAAACCCTGCAACTCTCCCCCTCACATAATGCATTTCCAAATGGCCTTCATTCCAAAAATTGTCTCTGACTTCACATTGATGTTTTTCTCTGGTCAGGTTCCATGCTAAAAAAATACAATTTCTCATGCAAACTTGATGCACAAGTGGACTATTTATATTTTATTTTAGGTCTCACTAACACTCACTAACTTTAACCTCAAGAAGTTTGTACTGCTTGTCTATGACGTTGTCTTAAGCACAGCTTTTTCCTTAGAATTAAAAGTTAGATTACTTACCTACAGTAAGTTGAGTTTATTGAGATATATGTAGTCTTTGCTTAGTGAAGTGCTCTGAGTTCATTTTTATAATTGCATCATAAACTCATGGGTTTTCACTTCTTCACTTTGAAACCCCCTTTTTCAGAATTATTTTAACAGTGGTTATAAGATACTTACACTTTTCAATTTTCTCATTTTCACAAGACTGTTGAAAAATCTGGCCAAATGGAAAGATCGAAGAAAAATGCTAGGCAAAGGCAAAATGATTTCAAGGTAAGTAGTTGGGAGAGATGTGGGAAGAACCTTAATTCCTTTCATTTGTCCTTTCATTTGTCCTTCATGGCAAGATACTTTAGTGTCACCTTGAAAAATAAGATTTCTTAAATAATTTGTGTACCCTCATACCTCCTTCTTTTCTCTTCTCTACCCTATGGAGCCACCTGTAAACCTAATATTTCTGGCTGTTGCATATAGCAAGTACATGGTTGCTTAAGCATCTTGGTAGAGATTTTTCCTTGATTTTTCTTCCTCTTCTTCTGATGCAGAAAATGATTCAAGAAGTGATGCACTCTCTGGTAAAACTTATACGTGGAGCCTTGCTTCCATTCAGTCTCAGAGAAGGAGAATTAAGACAGTATGGTGGCTGGGAGATGAAATCTGAACTTTCTGGCCAGTGGCTAACACATGTTATCCAGACTGTAAGGTAAATGGATCTCTGGACCCATAAAATCATTCTATTCATCAAATATATGTGCTTTAATACAGAATGTTTTGTTCATTGCATTAAATACCTTGAATTTTGAGAACGTTAACGTTTTCAAAAATAGGATTGCAAAAAAAATTGCCTGTGTCAGATTTAGGATTCTATGTGCAAGTATAATTAACAATGTCTCATGGCATAGTCTTATTACATAATTGTCACCATTGAGTTAGGAATGGCAAGGAATGGCAACAATATGACTCCAGGCTCTCAGAAGGCATGAGGCATAGATTCATTGAAAACTCACACTTTTGTAGAGAGGATCGTGCACTCAGAACCATATTGGTTCTCAAACAACACCCCTCACGCCATTGGTGCAAAAAGGAACAACATCTTCTTGAAAATATCTTAGTATAAACATCACGTACATCACATTTAGGATGTTCACAAACACCAGGTACAGAGTTTGTTTTAATTCTTTCTCTGAGTTTTCTCACAACTTCCCGAGGACAGAGTCTGGGAAAGTTATCTGCTTCTCTCTGTGACCAGGCTGTCAGTGATCACACATAGTAATATATTCATTTTTTCCCATACCATCTTATGAAAAAGGTTGAACAAAATACTTGCCTAGCACAGCATAAAGCATAGACACTCAGTGTATGAAACACGATTTGATTCTTTAGAGTAGAAAGCAATTATTTGCTGCATTTGCTACATGTCTTCCCATCTTTGCCAAAATGGGTGAAAATACAGTGTTTTTCATTGTAGTTATTCTTAGGTCATAATTTATCATTATAGTTGTTTAATGGAAGGTTGTACTCCTGCTTATAATGTCATTCTGCTTATATTTTTTATAAAATTAATAATGTACAGTTCATTAATTGTGAAATGACTCACTAATATACAGGATTTGTTTGCGTTTGTCTTTGGTGCCTACAAAGAATTGTCATTATCTTTTGAAAAGTAACTACTCCTTTTGAGCAATACCTGGGTATGATACTGTGCTTTATATCTTGAGTTTTCAAAGCAGGTAATGGGCAAAGCACAGAATGAAGAAAAGAAAGGGATATAATCATGTATAGATATTCTTAGTGCAGATGAGGTGATGCACACCCCTTGTCAAGTCTGTTTAACACTTTTTCTCACTCTGTTGTCATTAAATTATTCTGTACTATAACCACGTAGAAAAATATTTCCGTATGAAGTTTGTTATTCTGACTGAATTTTAGGGATTGCTTTCAATTTAAGAAGCCACTGACTTGATGAAAGGATATAAAGGGGCACAAGTGTTGCCCTTTTATGAGAAGCTAAGCTATGAGTTTCACTCAAATTATAAAATTCTAGACTTTAGCGCTTGCACAACTGTAATACTGGCTTGGAAATGTAAGCATCAGTTCTCTACTGTGCTCCTGTCATCAGAGATAAGATCCAGGCTGAGGCTACAGATTGTATGAAGACTCTCTTTCAGAGAATCTCCTTTTGCTTTCCGGGCACCACACTTGTAATGAGCAACTGAACTGAGAGCTGGGGAAATCCTCTCTTCCTCCTACTCCTTTCCCCACCTTGTTTTCTTAGTGATGGCACTTAATCAAAGTGGGCTAGACATTACTGCCAAGTGGTCAGAAGTAGAGAAGAAAAGCAGCATCTGGAGAAGAGGAATGGAACGTGTTATCATGGAGTACTGATCAGGGATGACCAGGTCAGAAGTTTATGCAAGTGCTGCAAGTACATTAATTTTCAAGCCCCCACACTTTGACAGTCTGACAAGATTCTTGTGACTCACTAATGATGAAGGTGGTCTGTTCCCAAGAGGAGTCTACACATTGCCTAAGACCTTTATTTGTTGCAAAGTTATGTAATAACTTAAGCTTAAGCTTTATTTTCACAGTTCATAACTAAAAATCGTGAAACACATGATAGAATTTTACTATTTTCTGGCATCTCACAAATTATTTACTGTTTTCTACTTATATTTAAGAGTGATAAAACTCACAGTATTAGATAAGCAGTTGTCGTTACATCTGTGTGATCTTAATTTTTCTGCTCATTTGTGTCTCTCTCACACAGCTGATATCACACAAACATATTTGTGTGTATCACACAGGTGGTAGCACAGTCTTTCTCTTTTACCCCATCCTGTCATTGCCCAGTATGAATAGGTTCCAGACAATAAATTAGAACTATGCAATCAACTGAGCCATTGCTGGCAAGACTTTTGCCTTACTGTAATGGTAAGAAAGGTATGTATTTGTTAGGATGTATTATAAGAGAAAAAGGATGATCTTAGGGATCTGATATCTGTGTGCTCAATGGAATCAACTCTAAAGTACAGGGCTTCTGTGCAGTCTAAGTAGCTTAAATTTATCACAAATGCATATTTACATTTGTTTCCTGGCTAGCTGAGATAGTACAGATTTTTCTAATATACTAATTCAGTAGAATTAGTAATATACTAATTCAGAGCTCGGTGGAGAGCAGCCTTGTTAGTGGTGGGGATTTGATGATTTGTGCCCAATACCAGGGATATGGAACTGGAGCCTACAGGTGGATTATTGGAAATGTTCCACTTGTTGGGTTTGTGCCTTCCTATTCCTCCTCCTTGGCACTTTCTATTACCTGTGCTTTCCTCAGTATTAGCAGTAGGGCAGATAGCAGGGACTGCCTTTGAATTGTCCCCGCTTACATACCCAGGTGTTGGATAAAAGCAGTGAACATCCCTCTGTGCCCCTGACTAACTCTGAGCACAACTGCAGCTTTTTAGTTGAAAGCTGAAATGCTAATTCTTTCAAGTAGCTGCTATGTTACTATTTCTAAAGGAAAAAAAACAGAAATTAATATCTCCATCCTCAACTGTAGTACCAGTGTTTTCTGGCTGGTCAGACTTGGAAAAAAAACGGTGAATTAATTTACTTTGCACGTGGTGCAGCAGCTGTATTTTGGCTCCTTGAATATGTATAATCTTAACAATCTGATCGGTATCACCATTTCTGGCAGCTTAATCACTGTTACTGTTTTCATGCAAGTAAAAAATATCTCAGAAACATGGTTGTAGATCTTGTATTTGACCTAGACATTCATCTAAAAACAAAAAAAAAGTTACTTCTGCTCCAAAATATTTTTATTCTTGGATCATAGGACAGGAGATCAAGAAGCGAAGTACAAGAAGACAGTAGAAAAAGGTGACATGTTGCTGTGATGACATTATTGTAATCTTAGAGAAAAATAAATCTTCATTTACAGTCTTCTTATTTAAATAAATAATTAATCTTCTCAGAGTGGGATAATTGCTTTTCAAAGATACACTGAGAGCGGAGCTGTTGTATCTACATATGCAGAAAATGTCTGAAAAATGTTCAGTGTAGTCATATCAGCTTAAAAAACCTTCAGATTCACGCTTCCATCTAACTTTATTTGTTTTCCAGGCTTAGTTCTGAGTCTCTTACTGCACTTGAGATACCCAATGACATGCTTCAGATCATCCAGGATCTTATTCTGGACCTTCGTGTGCGTTGCATTATCGTGACCTTACAACACACAGCTGAAGGTAATAGAAGGCTGCAGGTCCCCTTGCTTACTGTCCTTCTTTGTGGCCCTAATTAGGCCAAACCATGGTCTGATGCATAACAGTGTTTATTACAGATGTTGTAGTGGCAGCACACTCATCTGATTTTGTAGTCTCTCACAAGAGTTACTCAAATACTTCATTTTTCTGCCAGAAGTAAGTTATGAGTATTTTCCTCTCTCAGTCTAATAAATAGAGTAGATTAGACTTGTTACTTTTGGGTTAAGACAGTTCTACAATGCAAGTTTATTCCACACAAGATTTATTTCACAATGCAGCTTTTCCATGTTGAAAATATAAATTATTTTCTTTCTTGAGGTTTTCTATAACATGAAGAATTAAATAAGCAGGGACAAAAAAAAAGCCCAAAAAACAATCCACAGCCCTTTTTTAAAGTCTTTTAATTGTGTGGTTTCCAGGGCTTTTTACTAACATTGTAATCCCCAGGGGTTCCTGCTGTGTACACAACTTTTGCCATAAGTGTCTGGATTGTGAAGGCCAGTAACACATTCTCTAAATCTAATGTGACTCTGTGCCATCAGAGGCCATTCTTCTTGCTGTCTTATATTCAACTCTGAAATTTAAATTTCAATGAAGTAGATCCCCTAGAAATCAATCTCCCACCTAAAATTGAAGCAGATTGATCTACTAAATCTCTTAGCAGGGCCATGGATTTTTTTTTCCAAAAGACTACTTACCCTCAATGCTAAAAAATTTAGGGCTTTTTAATATTACAATTTAGTCACTATTAATAACATGATTTTATGTGGGCTAAGAGTTTTACTCCAGGCTTAAGTATGCCAAGCATAGGTAGTTATATCAAGCAAGTTTTTAGACTTTTGGTGACAACAAATCATTAGTTATCTGTAGTTCATTTGTTACAATATTGATATGAATTGCATTTTTTGCTCTTGTTTTATTAAATCCCATTTCACAATTAACATTATTTTTCTGCATTAATATCAAGAGAGCTGGCTGAATAGGATCCTACATTGTCTTGTTTCCTTAAAACTCTGTTAAGTCTTATGACTATTTCAGATTTCACACAAAGTATGAGAAGCTTTTTTTCTTTTCATCCTTTAGCACAATTCACTTCAATGGTTGTTTTTTTTCTTGATGGTATAAGAGATTTTTTCTTTTAATTGTGGCATGAGAATGGTCTTATTGGACTGACTTACTCCTCTGTCTAGGAACGGTGATTCCTCAAATGTACTGCTGTTTCAAAGGAAGGAAGTATTTAGCTCTCAGCTGTTTTCTTGACAGTCCTCGTCTTATCCAGTCTCTGAGCTACCTATCTAGCTTCTCCAGCACAGTCCAGAGAGCTCCAATATGTGACCAATGATGAAAAAATCTGTTGTGTTACTGGTTTTACCTACTTGTTGCAGCACGGCAATAGCCCAGTTCTTTGTTTGGATGCAGAGTTTCTGCTCCACACATTCTGATTGCTACACATTCTGTGTAAGAAACTCTCTTGTGGTAGTCTCCACCTTAGTTTTTAATAGAAATAATTCATACTTCTCTTTCTTGAATCAAAAGAAAGCAGATCCCTAGAGATGCTGGGATGTGTTACTGGCTGGATAGTGTAGCTCTCTTTTGTGTAGCCATAACAGCAGCCTTCCTCAGCCACTGCTTCCATCCCCTATCAGTAAGGCAGTTCTGTGTGTTGCCTATAGTATCAAACAGGAGGAAAGGTGCCTCTTTGTATCATAACTTTCATTCCATACCGTTGTACTCCATGCCTTATCTGTGGGTCCCTTTTTTTTTGTTCTTTGCCTACTAAAGAAAATTGTATTTCTGGAATGTATTTAGGACAGTGGGGATGTTTTCCTGCACATGACCAGGTTAATTGGGCCCTTGAAAAAACTCTTATTGTTGGGGAATGAGTGAAAGAACAGGTAGTGGATATTCTCATGGAGCTATGTAAGTGTATCTCAGAAGTAGCTATATCTGCAATATGTAAATCAAAAAGGCTCTTCCTGGACTTGAATTTCACCTCTCTAATGTCTCAAAAATATGACTAAAGTGCTGCTGTAAACTTCAGTCTCATCTCTTGCTGCATGTTCCAAAATGGTAAAGGCATTCAGATTTAGTTAAAATATTCAGACATAGTTAAAATATTCATTAGAGCACTTTAGCTTTTCAAATACAATAAACCTGCCCACACACAGGGGGTTTTTTTGTTGTCTTGTGTTAAACACCATGTACACATACTGGCCCTGAGAGGCAGTCTGTGTTCTTTCCCTCCCATATGTGGTCACTGGTCATAAAGGTCATGAAAGAGAAATTATGTGACTGCCAGACTAGACATGGTGTTTACATGAATGTATTTGACTGGAATTTGATGAGCAATGAAATATGAGAAAGAAATGTGGTGGGTTTTGTATTTGCATTAGCTAAGAGCAGAATGCAAAAATGAGCAGCCACAAAAACATGTAAAGGCTGACCAGTGCAGTCTAAACCCTTGGAAGAATATCAATTGAATTAAGTAGGAAAGTGAAGAGTAATTATTCTGCACAATCCCTTAATGCCTTTTATCCTCACTGAGCCTGTACTTCCATGAGAGTTGCAAAGTATGACACTATAACTAAGTTTCTTAATTTAGCTACGGAAAGCACTAAGATTTTGAAGATACCTTTCAGCATGCATTAGTTATCATCTTTTATTGGATTTTTAGAAGAGCTGGTAATTCATTGAAATTTTTGTTTATTTGAAAGGGAGTTTCATGATGTGCAGGCACTTGTGATGAGCAATTTCTGTGTGGGAAAACTGTATGTCAAAGCCCCACAAACTGCACACAGTTCATTTTTGCTCTGTTTACACTTCAATTAAGCCCAAAACACAGTGATGATGCACAATGCACACCACCCATAGAGGAACTGTGGTTTTGTAGTGCATAAGTTTTGGATTCACATCCCAATAAATAGTTATATAGTAAGCCTGTATAAGTTAAAACCTTCTGGGTAGTAGAAGAGAGTGCTTTTTTGCATATGCGTTCATGTACTTTGAAGAAAATCTAGCACCATGGATCCTTGACCGTGAGTGGGGACCCTGTGCCTCTTTTATAGTTCTGAATATGAATTATTCTGTCTTTGCTGAAATGCTAGCTTAATTAAGTGCTAGGGCATTATAGACTAGAGACTGGTGTTCTTAGTTGAAGTATTTTATATTGTGATTAAAAATTTACAAAATAAAAACAAACTCAAAGCCTCTGCAATATTCCTTTAATTCCAAGCTTTCCAGTAAACTGTGTGATGCATGCAAGTCCTGCCATGTATGATAGATGTGCATCTCTGTGTGGTGTCAGCAGCATACCATGTGTGAGTTCCATTCTTAGTCATTTGAGAGTACTGAAGGCTTTGAAGCTTGTAGTGCTATTTGCTTGTATGCCTAGTCATTGCAGTTCCAGTGTCTGTGGTTTCTTTTCAAGTTCAAGGAGTTTTTAATAATTAAAATTTATACCTTCTCTCCCCACCTACCCATTCCCTGTTTCTCCTATTACTCTGTCCTACAGATATAAAGAGATTAGCTGAAAAAGAGGACTGGGTTGTTGACAATGAAGGTTTGACATCGTTGGTGGGTATACTTGGTGTCTTGTAGGCACATTCTTTGCTAAACCTTTTCTTTCTTTTGCATGTGTAATGATTTCTATATTCTCTAAAGCTTAAATTACTTCGGAATTTATCTGTATGTGCATCCTGGTGTCTGTAGTTTTATTAAAATGTAAAAATACGGGAAGCTAATTTTTTTGTAATTGCTTGAATAGTGAATGGTTTACTGGAGTAAAAAGTCATACTTGAGGTCACAAGTTCAGGTCACATCAAAATGCATAGTTTAGTAGACACACTACCATGGAATTGGTCTGTAGCTAAATAAATAGGTCACTCATATGTTATAATGAGAAATTGAACCGAAAAGCAACTAATTTAGGATGTTGCCTACATGCAGCCAACCAATGACTTGAAACCAAATTCAGATAAATTAGTGAGACGCTTTCTGGAAATAAACAGTAATGAGTAATGCCTAAAACACAGCAAGCATGTTGTAGGTGTGACTTAAATACAATCTGCGAAAGCAGAAAAGGCCTGTGGGAGGGAGAGTTGCTTTGTGTATGTTATCTAAGGGAATGCTCCACAGACTTTTTTAGCTCTTCTTATTTGCTTCTATAAATACATGTTTGAAGTTGAGTAGGAGGACATTAAGCAATCACAATATATATAAAGTAGGAAGGAGTGTTGTTGTCAGTTGTAGTGCTATAACCAGATTTACAGCTTCTGGTCTTGATTTCAGTTGCTGCTGCTATGGGCAAGTCCCTTAACTTTTCTGTTTTTCAGTATGTTCATCTGCTGGATGAAGGCAGGCAGAAGGTTCTTCCACAGGCGTGTGTTGTTTCTTTATGCTTGTGCTGTAGCCTAACCCATCTTCATTGAAAAACTGCTTAAGTCGTTTTTGTGCTTAGAAATCACCCATTCATTCCTTGTATACAGTTCTTCACTAGATACCTTGTGAGGCTGTGGTTGAAACATGTCAAATTTTAATAGTGGAAGATGACTGTGTTTTGTCATAGGAAGATTATTTACCTACTAAAGTAGCAAAGGTTAACCAGTATAAAAAAGGACCAGGCAGTCTCTTTGGGAACATTTTAGGTCTGAGGTAGAAACTGTATCTTAAGTTTGTAGGAAAGGTTGAAAACCCCTTTAGCATTTATATTCCAGGTAAAAGATACAGTGGGATACAGAACCAGATCTTCTCAGCTTCATAGTATCCAAAGAATCACATATCTAAACACCTTTCCTCTCCTGAGATGTGATATTTTATAATGTGGAAGAAAAAACCCAAGAGCAGCACTTTACTGCTGGCCTTCTTCTCTTAAGGGATCCAAAAATACTAAATATAGACTGCCTTAGTAGCTTTTTTCATTATTTTCATTTTGCCGTGGGGAGCATCAGTTTCCCAATCCACCTCCACCATTTACAGAAATAAAAGTTATTCCTAAACCTAAAGTTGGTGGCATGCCATAAGCTATCTACTGAATGAAAAGCAAGTTTACAGGACTTACAATCATTTCTGTCCACTTCTTTGACCTAAATTCAGTAAGATGATGTCTCTCTTCTCTGGAGCGGTGACTGCTTCATGTTACCCTGCTCAACGGGTTCCTGCCCAATACCAGCAGCCAGATGCATTAAAAAAATAAAGTGTGGCTTATCAGGGAAAAGAGAAAGACAAGGAAAAAGTGACTAATGACTCTGCTGTGAACTTGTTTGCACTTTCAGGATGAAATTGATACATGTTATCCAGACACTAATCTTTCAGGTTTGGAAACGTGAAGGTAACAACAGCCCCTCAAACCATTTTTTTGTTCCTTTTGAAACAAGCTTCAGTCTAATTTTCTTAGAAACCTTTTGCTGAAATATGATGCAGAAATATTGGACATCCCAGATGAAATTCTATCCATCTTGGATCCAGGAGTGGAGGAGGGAGTATGTCAACAGGCATCTGTAATGCTACCACAAAAAGCCTTAAAAATCTTTCATGAGTCTTTCATATGCGTCTGTTTGGTATAAAAGTCTCTCATTTGGGTAAAAAAATGCACATCGATCTATGGTAATCATTTCATAGATAATTTATATACAAAAGCATATCACTATGAAAGGATCTTCTGGTATTACACGAAGTGTGATTTTTTTTTTTCTTCCACTCCCCCTCCTTATTTGGGATAATTTGGAAATAAAGAGTTTACTATACACCTTATAAGTTTTTATTTATATTTAACGTGTTTATCTACAGCTAACAACTCCTTTGTCTTCCAGCCATCCCAGTTTGAACAGTGCATTATTCATTCCTTGCAATCTCTTAAAACTGTGTTGGACTGCAAACCCGGGGAAGCCAGTGTAAGTTTTGATTTATGTTTTCACTTTTGTTCTTCTTCTGAAACCCAGTAGTAATTTATAGGAAAAGAACTTTAAGATAATGATCCAAGGGTATAACTTTCCTCTTTATTTTTTTCAATGTACACCTTTTCACTTGTGCTAGCTTTTAGACTTCTGTTTGTATTTCGTTTGTGAAGGGTAATTTGTGTGTATGGGGTGGATGGAACCTGTATTTAAATCCTACAAGCTGTTCTTCTGGGAAAAAATATGCTACTCATGTAATTTTCAGATAGCAGTAGACATTATATCAAAAATAAAAAAGGGAGAGGCCATTTCTTGTAGTAATTTGGATCCAACACCAAGTGAAGAGGAGTTACCCTTCAGTCAGTGTTGGATCCAAATTACTTGAAGAAATTAAATTCAATTTTTTGTCCCCATCTACTCAGTACCTTGAGGCCCTGACTGATTGAAACATTGATGTTTTCTTCCAGGTTTTAGTGTTCTAAGGGAGTTTAAAAGTTTTCCAAATTCCCTTGGGGCCCTATGTATAGATATTGTTTCTCTCTCTTCATTTACATTAATCTTTCCAAATAGCTTATCTATTTTCTTAATGAACGTTATTCAAAAGAATCTGCAGTGAATTCACCTGCATGATGAATCCATCTTTTTAGGATACCAAGGCCTTGAAATATCCTGGGAGCTTTTGCTGCAATTCTCTTAGCCAACAGTGACACATACCACATGTACTTAACTTCCTTTTACTCTGTAATCTCCTCATGCTTATCAAACTGTTTACTGGGTCTTGTATTGTCTCTCCCATTTTTGGGATGGAGAAAAATTAAAATTGATCCGAAAGAAAACAGTGTCCCAGCAGCCATTCCTTTAATTGTGTCATCTCTTTAGGGATAAGTTACTCAGGCTTCCTTGAGAATAAGGCCATGTGAGGTTGTTCTGCTGAAATAATATGATTGCATCCTCAGGTTTTCCAGCAGCAGAAAACACAGGAGGATGTGTGCCAGCTAAGCATTGGGATCATGCAGGTAACTTGAGCACTTTGAAGTACAAAACTGTCAACACAAGTGATGATCAAAAATGTGTTCATTGTACCTTACCCACCTCCCAGAAGGTAGCTTAAGTTGATGACTGTGCTATTCCTCTAGTGCACTCTGGGATTCTGAGAAATGTTTGACTTCAAAAGTAGGTAGAGCTTACTAGCTTAATCCAGTGATGGCAGATCCTCAGAGAGTAAGTGACATATTCATATGTTGTACTGAATGTGATTGTTCAAGATTTTACTGACAATTGATACTTCCTGAGCTGATGCCATCTAACATCTATATACTGCAGTGAGAGGAGAAATGCTGATTTTCATCAGCTGAGGATCTGGTAGCAGAAAGCAGTGTTCTTTGTAACAAAATCTGATTTTTAAAATTGATTTGAAATTAGGTAATAGCATTCTCTAGGTTTTTGAACCATTTTAATAGTCTCCTCGAATAAGAAATCATGAACCAAAGCAACAAAAGGATTATAGTGAGGCTTCTGCAATTTTTACTTGGGATCCACTGTTCAGATTGAGCACATGAAAACTGTTTACCATGCTAATCAGCAGATTATCACTGCATAATTTTAGACATGCATAATGAAAATTACTTATCAGGATTCAAAATTACTCTGTTTTTCTACAAGTAAACTATGATGCATGCAAAATAAAAAATATGCATTCAAAAGTTGTAACTAAATGTTGCTGTATTTATGTAAGGTTTAAGACAAAACGAGGTTATGATGATTGCTCTGCTTTTATTGAGTGTAGTAAAAGTGAATTTGAGAACTTCTTCAGCTCTGGCAGAAAATTTAGATCTCGCTTTATCATTTCCTAGGGCTTTATAGATTGTTTGGAACAACTGAGCACCAAACCTGATGGTGACATAGATACATCGCAGTAAGTAGAAAGAAATAAGATTTATGTGTAGTACTCTGCAATTGTGTTTGCAAGTCCTACATTTCAGTGGGGGTGTGGTTTTATCCTTTCTGTATTTCATATTTCTTGTGAATACTCTTGCCTCTGAGTAGTGATGCTTGAAATAAGAGCACCTACTTTTTATGTCAAAACGTTGTGTGGCATCATGTAATTAAGACCGTACAAGATAATTTATATCACATGACTTATACTGTTTTATTTAGTGACACAAGTTGTGTGCTGTTGAAGCAGATGTGCTGGTTTTGACATGACTTTATGTGGAATCAGTTGTACTTGTCACTAACGTCCAGTCATGGTGAAACATCCTCTGCCTTTCTTTTCTTCCCTTCTGTTTTTCTACTGATTGTATTGGTATTTCTGCTAAATTCATGAAAGTTGTTTGTTCAATAAATGCTTATGAGCCACTTACATTAGAGACGAAAACAAGTCAGAGTAGCCTTAGCTTCCAAGAGTTACAAACATTTGTGAAAAAACAGAGACTTGGCAAATATAGCAACATGCATTGGAAAGGGTGAATTAACTCTGGTTTTAATGAAGTGTCTTTTTCTTCCTATTCAGATAAACATTGGCTGCATAAGTGTGAAAACAAAATCTGTGGTAAAACAGAGAAATTATAGGGAAAAAAAAAAAAAAAAGAAAGGAAAGGAAAAGGAAAAGTTTTTTAGCTAGAATAGTTCTATCAGACCACTAAACTCCTCCTGCGGCCTTTGTGGGCATCTTGGAAAAACTGAATGTGGACTGCTTTGTTATCTGGTGTAAGAGAGGGGCTTGAAACAGGATTGCATTTAATTCCTATTGATTTGAGTCCATCATGTATCAAATAATCAAAAGCACTATACTTTTGTATATACTTACTTTTTAAACAATATTCCTAGTCTTTCAGTTGATGTTTCGTCTCCAGATCTGTTTGGAAGCATTCATGAAGAATCAAGTCTTTCTTCAGTAAGTTTGGCTTCTATATCTAAAAACTGATGTGAAAATACTTCTCAAAGATACAGGAATGTGGCTTTTTTTTATTGTTGCAATATTGTAAATTGTTTATTTTATTTTCTTTTTTTTTATAGAGAACAGTGTTATATTCTCTAGGCATTTCTCTTGTTGAAAGCACTGGTTTTTATGGTATCTTAGTGTACCGTGTTAAGGTAACTCATGAAAGGTGTTTTTGAAGGTGGATCTTCAGAAATTAAAATGGCATCACAGAAATCATTCAAAATAGCATTGGTCTTAAGTCAGCTGAGGATTTGACTTTTGATTTATGACCTTGTTTTAGATTAGCATCAGTCTGATTATTAGTTACTTTTTAAAACCCACAAAGATACAGATATTCAGTAATACAGTTTCCCCCAGAAAATTTACTGAGAATAAGTATTGGGTATTTGGCTTGTTTGATTTTGGGTTTTTAGAAAGTTAGAAAAAGATTTTCAATATTCTTGACACTTTGGTTAATGTACTTTCTTCCATTTAAGCAGCTGATGAAAAAAAGTAGGTTTTACACACCAGAAACATTCTGAAAACCTCTTGTGAAATTAGTATTCCTTAGTACAGGTTTTAAATGTTGTCAGAAGCCCAGCTTTGCCTAATTTACAAGAGCAATAAGCATTTCTGCTACAATAAAGAATCGCAGATTGCCAAATTGGGGCAAGTTTCTGAATTGTAGACTATAATAACTAGTTCTTTATATCATATTATTCTTGCAATACATAGATTAGATATTAATTGTTGACTTGTGGCTGGGGCTTCTTCCTATGTGTCATAGGTACAAACACTTTAAAAAAAAAGAAATTTTAATCTTAGACCGTCTGGCTTCCCTGGTATCATTTTCTTATGTGAATCACAAGGCATTTTATCTTCTCTTTCTTGAATGAGAACAGAGAAAGTGAGTGATTGGAGTAAGATTGGTCACTGTATTTTTTGAATTCTCATTTTTCTAATAGTCTGCATACTGCCTGATTATAACTTAAAGCAGAAGGCAGCTCTCAGTCCTAGTCATCGTATTACTGAAATACAAAACTGCCAGGAGTTCTGGGTCTGAAAACCAATACCATTTTTAATCAGATCAGTCCTGTTATGGTGACTTTACTGTCAAATAATTTTGTTTTTCAAAATATTTTCTCAGTTGATTTTTGACTTTCATCTGAGGTAGCAAAATAGTTTGAAATTAAAAGAAGGAGAGGGCAAGAGGGAAGATCCAATCTATTTGAATAATAGTTCTGTCTCTTTTGGTTCTTTGTTTAGAAACTATATCTTATTATATCAAGATCAAGGAAAGGCAATTGTGGTATCTCAACTCCAGAATAAATTTGACTCCCTTGTAGTTAAAAAAAATCATTGAGGATCAGACATAAATTATAACCACCTAGAATTTCTTCAAACTGCTGAAATTATATTACGTAATTCAGAATCTTGTAGTATTTTAGAGTTGGTGAGTACATTCGTTCAGTACCTGCTTCCTTGTTTTAGCCAGCTTCATGGGAAAATGAAGATGGTCTTCAGTTGATTTTATGATGGTCATAGTTCTTAGTATATTTATGATGGTCATAATTCTTAGTATATTTCCTGAAACAAAGTAAAATCCAGAAACAGCTTCCTGGAAAGCTGTCCAAACCTTATTTTTGTAAAGAAGTCTTAACCACAGTTCTGTATTAGTCACAACTATTCCAATGAATGCTCTGGATCCTATAAGAAGAAGCATCATGTTTAATCATCACACCTGATATTCATTCAGTTCTCAGTAGTTTATTGACAAAAGCATTCGTAAACCCTACTTTATTTATGACAATGTTTATTATGCACAGAGTCAGTAAAATACTCTGTATACATTTACAGTGTCGGTTATGCTTTTTTTTTTCAACTGTTATGATCTTGCTTCTCTTAATTTTTTAGGAGCAGAGACTTTTAATTGCGCTCAGTAACTGCTGTTACCTGGAACGTCATACCTTCCTAAATATAGCTGAACATTTTGAGAAACATGGCTTCCAAGGTGTTGATAAAATAACTCAAGTAAGTGAGAGCACTGGAATGAAGCATCATTGCTGGAAGATTTTTATTTGGTGAAAAGTAGGTGCAAGTGTCCAGACATCCAAAATGGCTCCTGGGTAGGTCTTCCAGAAATGGGTGGGAGTCCAAGGATTAGCTGAACACAACGACAAGGATATGGTTCTGT
>VXBU01022441.1:145570-175931 GCA_013400315.1 Bombycilla garrulus | reverse complement strand
GGAAATTTTTTGGGTGTGTGATTAAATTCTTTTAGTTAATGACTATTTACTATGCTCTCTTTCCTTTTTTTTTTTTTTTTGTTTAATTTTTTAGGTTAGTATGGAATCCTTGAAAGAACTGGATCAAAGACTGTTTGAAATGTACATTGAATTCAAGGCAGATCCAATAGTTGGGTCATTAGAACCTGGCATTTATGCAGGATATTTTGATTGGAAAGATTGTCTCATTCCAACAGGTAAATATCTGCTTATTAAACTCAAATGATTTTAACAGTGATTGAAAGGAGCTAAAATACACTGTACAATTAAAAACTTTTTTCTAGTCTGTGTTTTTAACTTTTGACATGTTCTCAATATCAATTCTTTCTCACAGACTTTACTTAATTCCTAAATCATTTTTCATATACCCCAAAATGATTAAAGCTGCTTTCATTATTGATAATTCTTAAATACTTGTTTTTTGTGATTATTTTGCTTCATTGCTTGTATATAATAGAAAGAATTATGAAAGCAATCTTTGCTATTTTCTTATGAAATTCATTGAGGTAGTTTGGGATATTTTCCAATAGAATCTGGCTACTTTGATAATAGATGTAATTACAGTTCTCAAAAGGTAAAATTATGAGAAAATGTGTATTATAACGGTAGTTCAGCAAAGAATGTTAAACTATCGAGGGGCAGATATAAGGTGCTTAAAATGACTGAGATGTTAGTTATAATTTAGATGTTTTAATATCCTCTGGGGTTTTTATTGTGTATCCTCTGTTGAGAGAGCATGATATATAAATGAGTCTGCCTTTTTTTATTATTTTTGCAGTAGTGAATGCTGTGCACGCTTAGGTCCTTTGAACACATAGTTTGTCCCATGTAAAATTGATACACTTAAATCCCTTATCACATGAATGCCTGGTTAATACCAAGTAGAAATTAGTTGCAGTGACATAGTACATGGCATTTTGAAGGTGACCTTGTCCTAGTCAAATTATAAATTCTGGTTTTGGTTTATTCATGAAGTTGTATATGGCAGACTTAGTAAAATTTCTGTGGTACTTTAAAATTGGATATGGAGGTTATTACAAGAGGCACACTGGTAATCTGTGAATCAAGAGCTGCAGGTGCTTGTTTGCTCAAAAGCAAAAGGATGTTAGAGTTTATGCTAGACATGTTTAAAAGGAACATATTGATACTTCTTCTTTGCTTCTCCACCTTGATGATTAATTACCTTTCCAATTAATTAACCTCTGTCAAATGTACTCTGTTGACTACTGTATAAATGTATCATGTTTTAACTTAGCAACTAAGCATCACACAGCTACTCTGTCACTCATCTCCTGCCCTTGTGGAATGAGGGAAAAAAATCAGACGGGTAAAAGTGAAAAAACACGTGTTGAGATAAGGATAGTTTAATAATTGAAATAAAATAATAATAATACATTTTAATGAAAAGGAAAATACCAAAGAGATAAATAAACCGCAAGGAAGAAGAAAAACAAGTGATGCAAATGAAAAATAGTCACACACCGCTAAGTGACCGATGCCCACCCCGTCCCCAGCCAGCTTTCCCCCTAGTTTACATACTGAGCATGACATCATATGGTGTGGAATATCCTTTGACCAGTCAGGGAAAGCTGCCCAGCTGTGTCCCTTCCCAGATTCTCATGGATCCCCACCCAGGCGGTGGCAGGGCAGCATGAGAAACTGAAGTCCTTGACTTAGTGTAAGCATTGCTCAGCAGCATCTGAGTCGTGGATGTGTTATCAACATTATTCTCATAGTAAATACAGTACTATACAAGCTACCAGGAAGAAAATTGACTCTATCCCAGCCAAAACCTGGACCAAGAGTGGTCTTGAGGACCTTCAGTTTAATTATAGCAATGGTTCATTGACCCTGGAAATATTTGGTGCTCTGAAGATTACTTACTAATTAGTAAGTGATTAATAGGTAACCTCTTCATGAAGGTAGATGAACTTCCTAATTGAAAGGGACTGGAAAAAATAGCCTCATTGTGGGGCAAATGAGAATCAGATTTTTTCCAGTATTCAATCAAAAAAAGAAAAAAGATCACCCAAGAGGCATATAATTGATTTTTTTCAATAACTGGTATTCACAACCAACTTTAAATTGTACAGTAAGATTTTAATCGAGAAAATATACTTACCCATAATCTAAACAATGCAGTTAAAACTGCAGTAAACATGCTATCTTTTTTATTTTCCTCTTAGGAAAACCCAAAATAAACAAAGCTCTGTGTTGCATTTAATCTCCAACAACATTGAAAAATACCTACTTTATTAAACTGAAATAGCATACATATGACTGGGAGTGGGTCTAACTTGAGTCAAATACACCATTCACTCAAGGACTTGTTAAAGAGTGACATATTGATTTGTAAAGAAAAAATTGTATATTGGAAATTATTATCTGTTTTCAGTAATCTTTGTCGGCAAAATGTAACGATTTTATTTGTTTCATTTTCCAGGTTTAGATTTTGACTTTCGAAGTCTTAATTTTTTTAAAAAAAGAAAAAAAAAATTAATGGCAAGGCAAAATATTTAGGCCTCAGTTGTGTTCCTTAGTGGTACTATTGGTGATGTGTGGTGCTATATTCTTACTGGATGATAGCCGGGACATTAGAGTTTGGTGTGAAGTTTTTTTTTATGTGCTGTTTCTGCATCAGCTTTCAAATAGTACTAATGATGACAGTAAAAAGGCGA
Organism: Bombycilla garrulus; assembly: GCA_013400315.1. Taxonomy (NCBI): domain Eukaryota; kingdom Metazoa; phylum Chordata; class Aves; order Passeriformes; family Bombycillidae; genus Bombycilla; species Bombycilla garrulus. Next base: position 173,214 of record VXBU01022441.1, on the reverse strand, counting down.
ATTTTGACAAGAGCAATTCTTTTTCTGAAGGGAAAAAAGAGGTCAAAATATTAATCTGCCCATATGTAAAAGATAAGGAAAAGACAAATAAATTTGCTGATTCAGTCTGAAACTTTAAAGCCATCTGGCTATTGAAAATCTGATGAGACCTGGGGGCATGTTGATGCCATGACACATCTTTTGCAAAGGACAATTTTGAAAATGTGCCTATGAAAATGCTCATGATTTGGTTAGGAGCAAGATCAGGGTTTTTCTGGTGGTGAATTTCCTGTCCAGTCCATAGCTTCAAGACTACAGCTGTTTCTGAAGAGTTCTCTGCAGAGGACACCTGATCTGGACTATTGGAAGTAATGCTTTTGGGTAGATGGAATTATTCAGGAGGAGGATGCTAATGCATAGACAGGAAATAATGTAACTGCAAGAGAGGGAGAGACTGGAAGGAAAAGCTTGTGATGAAGACTGGTATCAAGCAAGGATTGGAGGTGGAGCAAGGTGGGAAACCAGAACTGGATGAGCGAGTTAAAAACATAAATTAGGGTAGGATTTAGACATCAAATTAAATAGAATTAATCTATTTTTTATTTAGAAATATAAATGGATTGCACAGGATTATTCAAACAAGAGACAGGCTTGAAGTGCAAATAAAAGGACAGTGAAATCTGATACTCCCTAGACAAGTCAGCTTACCAGAAGCTGCTGTGTAGTTGGAGAAATCCCCTCAATCTTGAACTTTCATCCTCTAGGGATAACAGCCTATTAATATTACTGATTACTGTCTTTGCACAGCTTACAGAAGTTATTTATGAATTACTGTATACTTGGAGTATCACTATAGGCAGTGCTATATGTAGGCAGTACCACTGGGTAGCACAGCAACGGCCTAAATGTTTTGCCTTGGCAGTGTTACCAACGTTGTTTCTTTTTGAGAATCAAGGCTTCAAAAATCAAGGTCTACATCATCAGCAAAATGAATCAAATCCACATAAATTTCCTGTACAGAAATATCATGTAATTATTGCCAATATGGTGGTTGAGCCATGTAGACCAACGCAGTAATAGAATTTTCTGCTTTCCAGTCTGTTTTTTTTTGTTTTCTTTTCCATATCAGTAAAAACTACGCAAATTAAATAATTCATAATTCCCTCTTTAAATAATATTTTTTCCCACATGAGTACACTTGACTTGCTTCATAAAATGACATCTGATTTGGAAATACAACTGTTTTTTATAGTAAGTGGAACTGATACAGGCAAAAGTCTATCCTGAGCTGTTACAGAATTTGAGAAGCATAATCTGGGTGGGGAAAAAAGGTACAGGTAGGTTTCTGTCCACAGAGTTTGCTATGTCATTTAAGTAACTCACTTAAGCATTTTGTATTTAAAACATCTGCTTTGAATCCTGTCAGTTTGAACATTCATGCTTAATTTGACTAGCTAAAGTCTTGTAAGTTATACAACATTCAGAAAAATCTTATCCAAAAACCTTGACACTGTTTATCATTGGCAGTTCTGCAGGCATCTGGCTGTAAGTACCGTGCACAACAATTTCTTGCATCATACAGTTCATAGGAAAATGCAAGAATGAGAAGAACTGTATTAAATTAACAGTTCTGAGGAAGAATTTGAACTAGAAGTAAGAGGCTTGCCTTTGGAGCAAGCTTTGAAAAACATGCTATTCGAGTGTGGTACCCTGTTTCTGTCAGTGTGGAAGAAGCTTATGCCTTGCTCATTGAGGCAATTGTCCTCTAATTATCAGATATTTCCTTATACATGTGCTTTCTGTTACGGTTTTAAATATAAAAAAAGGATAAATTGTTTGCATGGGGCTAATTTTCATTTAGCCTACGTGCTAAAGCATTTACTGTTTAGTTTTTCAACATGCACGCGCTTCTCAGTATGAAAGATCTTAATGTCAGAGCTTGTGCACAATGTGATTTTATGTTTGGCTATTTATTTTGATCTAAGGTGTGACTGCTGGTGTTAGAAGGCAGCTTTATTAACTTAATTAGATTTATTGTTAATAAATAACTCATTTAAGTTTTCGCTTTAGTTTCAGTGTAGACTTTTGAGTCTTTACAGGACAGACCTCAATTTTAACATGCAGCAGCATGTTAAAATTAGTTCTTTCTCTTCTTTGAAACATTGTTCTAATTTATACTATATTATTAACATAATTAAAAGAGATGAAAGGAAAAATAGGAAACATAGTATTAATCAGTTGCCAAGTACGTATTTGGATTCGTTTTGCGTATACTGGTTAATCTGAGCATTTAATATACAAGGGTTTGGTTGGTTTTTTTTTCTGTTCATAAATTTCTTTTTTGATAGTAAATTCTGTTTTGTTGTGGGGTTTTTATTTCTGGTTTAAAAAGCATAAGTTATGTCTTAGTTGTATGACAAATTTAGGCAGCTTTTTTATTTATATTTTTACATTTTCTTTTATTATAAAAAAGTTGATCTTTTTTCACTTGCACAGCTATAGACTTTTGGAGAGTGAATGAGGTGGTTGCTCTGAATTTGGATAGAAAAAATTTCTGTGTATTAATGTTTGTGTAATACAAGCAAAGAGTTGTAGTATGTGGGCATTCAGTCTTTTAGATTATTAGCGTGAGCTTTTAATGGCAAATTACTTTTCATAATACGGCAAGTTTGATTATATTTAATTCATTTACATATACAACTACTGTATTAATTTCTGTAAGACTGTAGTATGTGAGGATTTGTTTACCATACAAAAGGTTGATGTTCATTTATTTTTCTGAACAATTCAGATAATGGTGATATCTCTTCATAGCTTACTTTTGAAATGCTGGCTGCTGTGCAGTCTAACCAGCATTCACGCAGAGTTCACAAGCATACAGATTTTTCAGCTGCTATTCCAACAATCTTTTTTAAATATGTATCTTCTGTGTTTCACTTGTATTGTCAGATATTGAGGGGGGAGGGTTGTAGTATTTATAATTTCACATTGTTTTGAAAGTTTTAGGTGATTTTGCCCTTTCAACTGAAAGGTGATTGTGGTTTTTAGATATTCATTCTGTACTTGGCATAAATTGAATATAGTCCAAGTTATATCTGAATTTCTTCTTCTTTGGTTTGTTAAGAGATCATTGTTTGAAACATTTCAAATATATGAAATGCCACTATCACAGTAAAAGATTAAGTGCATCAGACCTGCTAAATCGGATTTTTTTTCTACTTGTCACATCTTTTATCTGTTATTTGTCTAATTTAATAATCTAATAAAAAACTTCTAGTGGCAATAGCCTGATGAAAAGGTACTCAACAGTTAAAAATTAAATATCAAAAGGCATATTTAATTTGTAGTTACGCAGCGACATACTTGTCAACCCTAACTTTTCTTCTTTTGTTTAATTTGGGGCACTAGCACCCTGCTTACATGAAAGATGACAAGTGCATTTACATCTTAAAAACATTTGGATATAGTACAAATCATTTTCTTTTTTTTTCTTCTTTTTTTTTGTTAGAAATAAGCAATTACTTCTTGACTGAAATGTGCAAAATAGTTTTGTTTGAAATCTCTGTAACCCTTTAGATTTCTCCTAGCTGTTATAAAGGATGACTTCAGATTTATCTTACTGATGTAAGTAGATGATTTTGAACTCCAACAGTCCTCAAACTGTTGATGTCCTGTCTTTAGGAATTGTCTGTAGTTCTATGCTTTAGTAAGGCCAGATTCTGGTATTTTTATGCAGGGAAATAACTCGCCATGTATGTGAACAGCAAGAAAACTATGTTTTGCAGGTCTGTTGCATATAATGTTAAGGGAAAAAAAGTCCTCTGTGCTGGCAAATGAAAGACTAAAGGACTTGTCAGTTTGGGGGGTTTTGTTACAAAATGCTAGTAGTTTGTTTATGACACAAGATGATTCTTATAGACAGCAGTCTTTAAATAGTTCAGTTAAAATATGCTGGTTTTCATTCAACCTAACTGCTCTTGCAACATATATTAGTAAATTGATGTTTCGTGCATCTGGTAAAGAAATACCAAGTATATAACAAAAAAAATTTGTATTAGGATGAGTGGAATTCATTCATCCTTGAATGACCAATTCAATCAGAAAGTGTAACAGTCCATGCATTGAATGACTACAGTTTTTGCATTTGTTTTACTACGCATAATTCTTCACAGAGCAGAATATGTAGTAAAAATTGTAGTCAGGGGCCCTCATATTGTAGCCTTGCCATTTTTTGTAAATAATTAATTTACTGCTTGAAACATAAGCACAAATTTCAATGCTGGTTTCAAAATACCTTCATTTGTGTAATTGCATTTTAACCTGAAATTTTTCTTCAATTTCACTTTGAAGCATTTAGGTTTCATTTTATTTCTCACTTCTGACAACACTGTGTTGTCATTTTATATTGGTGTCTGAATCAAAAATTGTAAGGATTATTCTAGCTGGTCAAATGGAATGCGTATTGTCCTTGCAAACCATGAGAACAGAAAAAGGCAATGGTCCTTCAGCTTCCTGTAGTTTCTGCCAACACATTACCTTTAATTTCTGACTATATAGAACTCTCATTAGAAATGGTCCCGGAGAAACATCACATTTTCCAGTTCCTACTTGCTGCACACTGAGCTGCACTTGTATGTTGACTTTATTAGATATCTTCTTGTGTTTCTCCAACTTCTTTCATGCAAGATTTTCTGCTGCAAATTTTGATTCAAGTTTTTGTTGGCTGGTCTTAGCAGCCTCTAGACTCTACACATACTAGCATTCAGTAGAGTTTATCTGCATCTTATCTGGTGTATACCTTATGCTTCCTCTTGCTTTTCACATGTCCTCCCTCACTCACAGTTCTGATTTATGGCATTTTCTGCTATTAAGCTTACCAGTAGTTGTTTACTAGACTGCTGTCCATCACTGTTCCATCTTCTCTCTGGCTTTACCCGTAAAACTTCTTGCTAGGATACCTTGTGGCATTTCTGTCTATGTGTCTATGCCTTGCTAAAGACTATTAAGCTCCATGAGTTAAGCTCCAAAAAAAACATTTTATCTTCGGTATTTTTTCATTAAAAATTGGAAAACCTACATTCTTCTCAAACTATAAAATTTAAGTGGTCAGCAAATTTGAAAATTGACTGTTTAAGCAAAGTATATTTTAATAAGGGAAGTAATGTATTTGGGAAAATTACCTGTCTCATTTGAAAAGTTTGAAGACCTAAACCAGACTTCATTTATATTGCTTTAGGGATGGGAATAGCATGACTGCAAAGTCCTTGTATGTCTAAAATGAAGACTTACTGTGATTCCTGGGTCAGATGGCTGCTTAGTCTTGTGGCTTGATAATTGTGTCTGCTCACATTCCTGTTCTAACTGATGATATGACAAGTCACTCTAATACCTGAATGAGATTATTATAGTTATTGCAGCTTCAGAGGATTTACTTATCAGGCATGTCTGACAACTCAGAAGTCTCTTCTGTTGTCTGGCCAGTTTTAGGAAGTTGTATGATACTTGTCATCAGTTCAGCATTTTCTTGTTTATACGGTCAGCCTCTGTGAGGACATGTGTTAATGTCACCAACCTTTGTTTTGTTTTGGTTTTGATTTTATTACAAGAAGCCCTAAATTGTTTTAGCCCCTCAAGCATACTCTTTGAGAAACACTTAAGGTCTTTTAATATCATTTAGTATTTTTATGACTTTCTTTGGTAATAGGATCTAATCCCTGCATTGCTCAAAGCAGAAAGCTAATTGGAGATTGGAATCAATGATAATGCATAGAGGAGAAAGGGCAAGCATTTTTCCCCCCTCTTCCAGCACTCCTTATTTACAAGCATGAGTGAGGGTATATCCACAAAGTTTTGTACTGTCTCAGCCCTTTCAATAAAACAAAAATAATAGTAAATTGTGTCATCAACAAAACAATACTCCATGGTCTAGTTTGTTGGCATGATGAATGCTTTCATGTTTATGTTGTATTTGATAGGGACAAATGGCATCTTTATGTTTCCTGTCTGATTTACTGAATTCTTTGGGTGCCCCATTGTTATGAAATTATGCAGGGAACAGTTTGGGAGCACAGGGAGGGTGGGTTTGCAGGTTAGATAACTGTGCAGAAATGAGTGGATGGAAGTGTGTGAGAGGAGGAACTCAGTGGGGTTGGTTCAATAGGGTTTGGAAGCCAGAACTGAAGACTAGGGCTATTAGGGAAGTGTAAGAAGATCATAGGCCAAAAAGCTTAGAACTCCGAGTCAATAGTCACTATTACTACTACTTGGTTTTATTTCATTACTAGTTGGGTTATAAGCCAAAGTAAATTAAACCTTGGCTGTGAATGATGTGTTTGAGTGAGATGTGTTAGACTGCTCCTTCAATTGTTACTCTTAGAAACCAGATTTTTTATTATCTTGGTAATGCTCAAGATAGTTTCTGTGGCAATCTTTAACAAACTGATGTGTAATGAAACTAGTGGAATGGGGAAAGTAAGTCATATGAAAAGTAAAATTACCTGTAATCCCAAACTGCGGTATCAGATCTGTTCTGGAGTTCCTAGTTAGGCTTTTTGCTTTGATTTATTATCTTCCTTCAAAGATTTAGTTCTGCGGGTGTGCTAATTGTAGGCACTTTCCTCTTTCTCTCAGAGGATGCATTTGGGTAGTGTGAGCTGCTAAAAGGTCTTTTGACTGCTCTCTACTTCTACCCAGAACTCTTTCCAAGTCCCTCTGGCAATCTTTACCTAGATCTTAGTGGGGACATCATCACAGTTTCAGAAGGCAGTGCTGGGAGCACTGCGGGATCAAGAGGCGTTTACAGATCATGATTAATATTTGGGAAACCTAATTGTATTTTTGTTACCTATTCATAGGTGAATGTGGCTCCCATTTAAGGTTGATCTGTAGAAGAAGTTGGTTTGCTGGTGTTTGTGGCTAAGTCATAGTCCTCTAGCCCTTACTATAAAGGATCAGAGATTTGTGTGTGATATTTGGCTGGAGAGTTGCAAGTTAAAACTTCGATACTAGTCCAAATAAACTCAGCTCTATCAAAATTACCAGACTTTTCTGTTCATGGAGCTGCCTGTGTAGTTCCTGTAATTCAGACTGTTGTGCTTAGAGAATGGTTTTGTCTTGTTAACCTTTAGCATGTAGATGCTCATTAGAACAGTGAATGATTTCCCCTGATAAAGATACAGCATTATACTGCCTCCTGTGCAGATGCAGAAAATTATCTTAAAACATCTGGAATTTGCCCCAAACCACTCAGCAGAGAATGTCCAATAACCTTGATGTCCTTAGTGAGCCCACTGGTCAGTTCACATTCTCAGCTATGGTTTGAAGTTTTTCCTAAGGGGTCTATGGTCAAGCATAACATAATACCGATTCCAAGATGAAAGAGGAGTAGTATAAAACTATAATTTTCTAAACCCTGAATGTATGCAGTAGTTAAGGATGCTGTCGTTTTCAACATTTTAAAAACACTGATGGAAACAGTCTCCAAAATGAATCTTGCAACTGGACAGACTTGCAGAGTCCTACTAGCACAGTGGGAAAATAGCTGTCTCCTCAGTACTTCATAACACTTTCTGCCCAAGGGTGTGTGCGTGTTTTTAAGTTAAAAATTCTAGTGTAAGAAAAAGCCTCGGCTTTCTCTATACAAAACTTCTATACAAAATACAGCCTGGAGCATATTCTCTCAGTAGCCAAATTATCAAGGCCTTGAACTCTTACTTTTTTAAGTGGGAAAATATGATCAGCTTCTAACAGTACAGCAGATCCATTGTAATAAAAAACATTTCATTAGCTTAAATTTTTTTTACACAACGAATAGCAATTTAAATTTAATGAAACACTTAAACTTTATTGATGTGTGGATGAAATTAGTGTTGGGCTTGTTCGGCAGTTGAAGTAATTCAAAAATATTAAAAGCCTTTACTTTGAACTGTGAAAAATCTTAAGCTTTCCAGTTGTGGGTCACTCCTGAGTCAAGATAACTTCCAAATGTTGATTTTGGATTAAATAATTTTTAAAAATCTATTGTTCAGGTCATGCAGAAACATTCTTCACTTCAAATCCGGGCCCTTTTCAAAATGCTGTAGGGATTCATTAAAGCTTGGAAATGAAAAAACAATTAAATAGTAACTCTGGAAATCAGTGCAAGTTCTCACCTTCACACTAATAAATAGGATTAATATGTGATCTCATCGAATACTCTATGTCCTACAACAATTTTCTCTCATTTTCTCCTTTTTCATAACAGACTAGAAGACAGTAAGGGGGGGAGGGGTTTTTTGTTTTGTTTGATTGTTGGAGTTTGGTTGAGTGGTTTTGTTGTTGGAGTTTTGGTTGGTTTTCTTTTTCTGCAGTAACATCTCATTTAAGGTATACACTTGTGAGTAATTATTTCTGGTATGCTGATCCGCATGCAGTAGTGACTGCAGTGTGTGTGGCAGTTTTTAAATACATACCTTGAAGTAAGGGCTAGCTAAAAGGCAAAATGGTGATTAAACCTTCAAGGTCATCCCAAGTTACCAAGTCTGTGGAAAAAGAACCAAACAAGCAACAACTAGATTTTGCCATAGAAATCAAATTTGACAATTTGGTGAAATGAAGCAGAGCACAACCTCCTACTACATTTTCCAAAGAATCCACTGAATCTGTATTCAAAGTCCCTTTCTTCAGTCAGCTTTTTCCCATGACTCGATACTTCCATCGTGCCTACTATGCTCCCTATTAGTGTTTGTAAGTTAATACAGTGGCTTTGATTTGGTTGCCAATTTGCTGAATTTATTTACTGAACACAAATAAAAATTTCCTATACTTTCAAGTATTTCAAGTGCAATTGGTACATAAACCAATTTGGAAGAAAGTATGTAAAAATATTAAGAAGTGCTATATTTCAGTGTGGTGACTGCTTGCATTTTTGGAGTTAAGAACATTCACAGACCTTGCAGAATTGCAAAAGTATTGGGTTTTATATTATGCATTGCCCTCTGCTTGTTATTATACATTTGTATAATTCAATAGAAATAGCAATTTTCAAAAATCATCAAGATTAATAGCAAAACATATTATAAAAATCCTGAAAATTGTGCATCTTAGTGCTGCTCATAAGCTTTTTCTCAAAGCACCACTTTTGAAGTTGCTTACTTAAAAAAAAGTTGTTTAAAAGGTCCATACTTTCTCCTGCCAATTTTGCTTTTTCTTTTACTTACCCAAGTATATCTATTGTAAGTCACTCTAATAAATGCAGGACATGTTTCACAGGTAATTAATTTTTTTTTTTTTCAGAAACTTGAAGGTTAGAGAGATGCAGAGCAAAACTGGACACTAAAATTATTACTGTCTGTATTGTTCCAAACACTTTATTTGTGAAATTAGTCTCTTTTGGATCAATTGACTTCAGTTTTCTAATTTCTTATAATAATAATATTTGAGTGACAACCAAAGTAAATTCATAAACATAGTATATCTCTAAGCCCATTCTTCATTTATGAAATTGCTGTCATTTTGCGTTTGACAGGCTGTTATTACAGTACCAGTGACTTCAGGAATTATGAGAAGAGCACACAGTTTCCTGAGTGAGTCTGTGTTTTGAAAGGTTTTAATAATTTTAGGTTTTATAAAATCATGAAAGGACACCTTCAGGGTGCCTTAAAAATGATGTGTTTGAAAGAAATAAATGAATATTCTTGCAGACTATGCTTGGTTTGTGTTAATGAAAGGAAATACTGCTTGAGATTTTTGGATTCAACTGTTCTCAGTTTTGATAGAGATGTTGATTTTTAGTCTACCTTACAATTAAAGGAGTGACTGGCTTTTCCCATTGAATTGGTCATCCTATATCTTTATGGGGTGAATACAGCTACACTCTTTTATCTGTGGAACACCTTTTTAAATTGACATTCTTGTCATTAGATAAAATCTTCCTGTATGGGTACCTCTGGGGGCAGTCTGAAGGGGTTAGTTAGTCCCTGTTGCTGACTTTGACCCCCACTGACACCACTGTACGTGTGACTTCACTTCTGTAAGGAGAGAGAGATCTGTGAGTGGCAAGGACCCCCAGGTGCGATGAGTTATCACACTCAGGCTTTTGGAAGCCTGTGTCAAAGTTGTCAAGGGCTACAACTGGTGTTTTTTTCCTAAGAGGCTCATTTGTGAAGAATTTGGAAAATAAATGGCAAACAGGTTACAGTGCAGGAAATTATATGAGTGCCAGGCTTCAGAGGTATGTAGGCATTAATTTTACAAGATGATGATGCTCTTAATTTGTCTACCACCCACCAGCTGGTCTGTTTGTCAGTTTTTCTCCATTTTTCTTAAATCCGAAAAAAAATAGGAGGAGAGCTTTTAAGCACCAGAGCTGTTTATTGGTCAGCATAATCAAACTTTATTTCATGAAAAAACTGTTGATGCACACAGCTGTTTGAAAATATGCCCAATACTCAGCAAATATTTATATACACTTTGTAGTTTGTTCCCTCTTACATGCAATATTGTGTTTTGCCTCAGTGTTTCTTTCGCCTACAGACATTGGAAACTTAAGAAAGTTCTGTGACCTGGAAGGAGCCATTAAGTTTCCACTCTGCTACATTTCCTGGATACACACTGAAGGATCACAGTCCTGTCTTACAAATTGCGAAAGTCAGTAAGGACCTAGTCACACCAGGGACATGTGCCCTGTTTTCAGCACCTTACCTGTTGGCTATTAGTAGTCTCTGCTTTATCAAAAGAAACTCCTTTAGCTTTAAAATTATAGTGGAAATGTAGTGATAGCAGAACCTAGATACGTAATGCTATGACTTTTATATGCTGAAAATCAAGGGGGACAGAGGGAAGAAATTTGTTAAAAAATTTTCTTCTGCAAAATGAAGCAGCATTCTACAGCAAACAGATTGCTGGTAAATAAAGTTCAGGTAGTACTGAGTCATCCTTAGATGTATTCATTTTCGTGTCAAGAAGGAGGGTTTGTTATATCTGAGTGTCTCACGCATAAATTTAATTCTTCAGAACCTGTTCTTTTTTCCATTCAGGAAGAAAAATGGGTTTGGTTTAGCTGTTATGTTTTAGTTGGGTGAAATGTCTTTTCTTGTATTGCAATTTTTTTTTCATCTTCCTCAAACCACCTACTTTAATGTTGTAATTAATTCTACAGTTGGGTTTCCCCTTAAGTTAAACATATAGCCCCTTTAATTCAACAACAACAACAAAAAAGACTCAGCATCCCCAAAGCTGTTGATGCAGAAGTAGAAATGGTAAGGTATTTTTAAAGTAATGCTAAAGCTATAGAGCAGCACACTTTTGGCTGTGAAGTGTTTATATTCTTGTTCTGACACCAGGTTTCTTTCATGGGTTACAGCCACACACTGGTGCTTGTGCTTGTAGAGGCTGAAAAGGCTGTAACTCTGCCAGGCCATGTTGTTCTTACTTAGATGACAACAACCAAAAGACAGATTTCTGTGGGTCGTGTATCTCAAGTACTGGGTTCATCAAAGGATCATCGATACATTTCTTTACCAGTGGTGATTTGAATGAGCTGAAACCTGTGTACGCTTAAACAGAGAGGTATGAATGGCTGTAACCTCTGAAGTAGGTTTCTTTTTCACATTAGTGCATTGGAGTTTTTGGTGTAAGGGTTTGGGGCTTTTTTGTTTGTTGTTCTTTAACCATTTACATTCTTTGTTACCTGATTAGTGGGTTGAAATTTGGCTGATTCTGCAATAATTTGAGTAATTTGAGGGTCTTCATGGTTCAATTCTAAGTATGATATGCAGCATCTTTTGCTCAAGACCTCCATGTCTGGATCGGTAAAATTACCTTTATGCTTTGTTACTGTGTTTGGAGGAAGAAGTGAAAATAAATCCATTTCTTAACAAAAGCCTTGCCAGAACATGCATATCAAATTGTCCTTCAGCTACCTGCTCCTCTTTTAAATCTTTGATGCTAGCAAACACCTCTCCTTCCCAAGTGAAGCACTGTTGGGTTTTGCATTTTCTGTTGTAGTCTTTCAAAATTACAGATTTTTCTGCTTCTTAATAATAAAGGAAATTGTATTCTATCTCATCCCAGAAGCAGTGGAGTTTGATATCTGTAAGGAAAGCAGCAATATTGGGCAGACCTCTTCAGCTGTCCCTCAGATCATTCTGTAGTTTGAATGGTGTAGCAAAAAGTTCAGAGCAGCCTCAGCAGCTTCAATTTTAAAGATATCTCACTTTGGACTATGCAAGAAGGCACAGAACCAGTATTATTCTCTCGGTGTTTTCCTCTTGTAGACTGAAGTTAATGCATAGACCAAGGTATTAATCAAAGTATTGGCAGTCTTTGGAGCTCCTGCTACTCCAAGGCCACTGAAACACAGAAACTTTCAGGTTCTTTGAATGTCATGACATAATTTCTATTGATTGAATTAAAATAGTTCAAAAACTACAGGTAACAAATCTGAAAAGCCTTCACATTTAGTATTTTTAGAAATTAGTCTTGTGGCTACTTACGTCAGGTCCTTCAAGTGACATCCACTGTGTTAGACCAACACGCTACCATGGCTGAAAATAAGTGCAAGGTGACTAATTCAAAGATGTAGCATTCTGACCTCCAGATCTCAAAATACATAGAAAGGTCCTGACTTTGCGTGATCAACCTCTTCCCTTGCTTCAGAACTGTTATTTCTAACAGCACTTTGCCACATAGGTTACCAGTAATTTCTTCATTAAATTTCAATTATTGATAGCTATTTTTAGGTCGCTGTTAGTTCTTGGGACTTTTTCTCAGATTCCTAAGGCACTCTATATTTGTAGTTACTGTGAGCTATGCAGACAAGAATTTCACAAAAACATTATTCTGATTCACTGTTTAATTAGTATGGAGCTAGTAAGAACAATAGATTTATCAAAACATTTTCAGTTTTACCGAGAAAAACCTGCTAATGAACTATTTATAGCACACTTGTATCTATTTTTGTCAGTAGTCTAAGGACTGACTTAGGACAAATGGGTTAAAAAACAGGAAATGTGGTTAAATAAGTGGGTAATCTCTCCAGAGAGTTTCCAGTTTGCCTACACGTTCACATTTTCTTCTTAATGTACTTTCAAAACAACATTAAGTACAGTACCTTGAAATCCAGCTCCGTTTAAAGGAGGGAATGTTTCCAGCAATAGCAGGAAGTGGCCTAGTGAGAAATTTCACATTCTCATTTAAATTGAAATGAGATTCTGGAGTCCCTGTTTTTAAGTGGGTTTTTCTGCTTTAATGACAATGCAGCAGTTGTGTGACATTTAACTTGGCTCAGGCGTATTGTATGGATCCATAAAATACTGTGAATGCTGTAATTATGTCTTTCATTCTAGACTGGTTTTAAGTAATTACGTTCTTCCAACTTGCCTTTTTCTTATACGTGGTATATATTTTTAATGGTATTTATGGTATTATCTGTATTTACTTATTAATATACTATGCACATACTTTAAAAACATTTATAATCATCTTTGAAGGTTGTAAAAATAATGCGATTAATCAGACTGCATAAATCTTACTGTGAAGTAAGGAATTTACTGAACATGATAATGCCCATTTAATTTTCTAAGAGGTGATGTCTGTATTACTTTGGGCAAACAGAAGCAATAAGTAAATGAAAGCCACTATTTGCACTGCTTATTATTTGGTTTTTGACAGCTACTAATTATTAACTTTTTTTAAATCACCTTGAAAAATATTAGTGAGTCAAAATGAGGAGGGAATATAATAAACAAATAAGGCCACATAAGTGTGGTGGTAAAGGTTGTGACCTGGTGGATTGCCTGTATTTTGAGAGCTGCTGCCAGATATGTGTTCTGCTCTTAGCATCCTGCAAGCAGTTTTCTGGAAATGTTTTTATCCAGGGCAAACAACAAAGCATGATAGCAAATGTATTTTTAGTAATTAGGAAGAAACAAGCAGGCTTGTCTAGCTGCCTTAATTTAGAAAACAGGCCGCTGGTAGTACCGTTAGATGAAGCTGATTTCCTATCAATTGTCTTTTAAGGGAGAAACCTTTGTGGTGCTGCAAAGAATAAAGGTGAGCTGCTTTGTTATGTCCATGGGGAAATTCCAAGCTACATGTCTACTTTTTTTAATATATATTTTTTTAGCATCTGTTGGGTGTCAGGTTAGATGATATCACTGTGTGGGTGGGGGCACTTCAGTAAAATAGCATGACATACTCATGTACCAGTGCTGTAGTTCATAAAAGGCTCATACATGCAAACAAGTTAGGTTTCTGTCTATTCCTATAGGTTAGGGAACTATCTTGAGAGGTGTAGGCTGCTTGGAAATTAAAAGACTATTTTTCTAAATGGTATATCACATTTACTGTAGTAATTGTAAATAGTTTTAAAATTAATTTCCAGAAAAATTAAATAATTTAAGGCATTTTCTAATGAGGCAAATACAGTTTGTTGTCCTGGGAACATACAAAATTAAACAGACTGTCAGTCACATCAAACTTTCCCTGGTTATAAATATTAGATTTCTGAATAGTTTTGAGGGCCAACACCTTTTTTCAAATGCACGTAATGCAGCCTCAGGCATGCTGTGCTCTTGGTCCTTGTAGATAGCAGATGTCAGCCTTTTTCATGTCATTCTGAGTGCTTGATTCCAGATAGGTTTGGGTTTTTTTTCAAATCCAAGTGCTCCGAAAAACTCAAGTAATAAGTTTATTCCGTCATATAAGGAATATTCCTTCATAAATGCCTTCCCAATACCAACATGATGTAAACTGGTTTTTGCTATATGTACTTCACAGTCCAGTACCCTGAGTCTCTGAAATATTTCACATGTGAGGTACATTTTAAGTCATGTTTATTTGGAATCCTGCACCCTAAAAATAAAAATATTTTGGTGTTCATTTGAATTTTCACTTTTAGTCTGTGCTGCTTCCTGTTCATTTCTTGGGATAAGGTAGTTGATAGCTAGATCTTTGCATGCGCTGGAGGTGTCAGGCAGTGATCCATAAGTATGGGAAGCCTGGAGTTATCTGTAGATCTTGTAAATTGAAGTTTTTCTACCAAGACACATCTGCACAGACAAACTTTTCTTTAAAAATTGTTCCAGAAGCTTTTGCATGGAGGCAGTGCTGACTGCTCTACTGACCTGCTGTGACCTCAGACTGTATTTTACTCTGTAGAACCTCTTCCTCCTCCCACCCATTCTGCCTTACCAGTTTAAATGTTTGGGGCTTGGAAAGGGATTACTTGATTTTAGCTGGAAGTTATTGTTTAGGTTAGATTGAAAAGTGAAATTCTGTGGTGTGTGTGGGGCAGCTTGGTTTGTCAGGAGGCATCCGTCTAAGTATGAAATTCCCACATGGACTGCACAGGGCAGGACAGGGCTCACTTGGTGTGTTGCAGAGCACAGTGTGCCTTTTCAAGAGCTGCAGAAATACAAATAATTGTCTGCCATCCCAAAAGGAATCCTACTCGCCCCTAGCACTGCTTCTGTAACAGGAGTTGCATTGCAGAAGAGTGTGACCACAATAGAAATTGTGCCAGGAGAATTTTACTTAAAGCAGATATTAAATACTGCTATTGCAGCTGCAGTGCAGCCAGAGCCTAGAGGAAACTTAACAGTTAAAATCAGACTGTTTAAAGAAGTTACATCCACATGGCTTTGTGGATACCATTCATTAGTTTCTTTTTTAATGTGCGCTACACAGCACTGATTAACGACTTGCAGCTTTTTTTTTTTTCCAACAGTTTCACATAGCAGATTAAAAACTTACAGAAGAGCTGTGGGAGCTTAACTGACACACGGTTCAAAACACTTTGTGTGTCCCTCGCTGTAAAGTTTGGCATGATATATCTGAAGCTTAGAAATTAACATTTCCAATACTGCTTTGCTTAAGTCTGGCAATAGGGTGTAATGTAACTGAAAAGAATATATATCAAAAAATTTAAAAGCCCATTCTTTCATTAGAACAGAGCAGATTAAATACTTTTTTTGTGTTTGCCCTCTTCTAAATTTACTATCAGAGTAGCAAATGAAATGTCCAGGAACAGGCAATTATTGGTGTTCTGCAGCTAGGTATGAAAAATATTAGTCTTTTTGGATCACCAAATTCTGTACATTATCATTTTTTCAGGAAAGTTTTCATTAAAAAGTAAGCAGGAAAAAAAGAGGTTTCAGACTGATTGACTGTTACTGGCATAACCCATCAAACAAAACAATAAATTGTAAAAAATATTGCTTAGAATTGGATGTGTCTTAAAATGCAAGATTTCAGACTCCCAGGCATCAGTTTTCCTATCTCTACCAAGTCATGCTCAAGCCTCAAGGCCAACAAATTTAGTGCTCTCTTTTCAGAAACACTAAGAAACATTGCTACCACCAGCAGCAGTTGCTTACCCAGTTAAGTATTGACCTCCTACAGAATGGTCTCAGAATGTTCTCTGTTGTTCCCTAAATTGGTGGCTCTGTGCCTACCCAACACTCATTTCTGTTTCAGTCCCTCAGAGCTTAGGGTTCTAATAAGTCAGTCAACTCAGTCGTGAAACAGTTCTGGTAGCTCAGTCAACGTATTAAAAACTGTTCAGTCTTCTCAGCTTTATTTAAAGAAAAAAAAAGAGTGGCAGCTGTCAAACTGTAAAATTTCCTGTGGATGGCTTTTCTAGCTCCTCCAGAGAGGAACAGTAGCTTTCAAAATTCCTGCATGATTTCTCTTTAACCAAATTTGCTTTTTTTCTTTTCTTTTGACCCTTCATAACCTCTCATCCTCTGTCTAATTTACTGCTGATAAGCAGAGGTACCTGCTTTTTCTAAACAATTATATTCATTGATCAATCTGCTGTAGAAGGACTGGGAACATTTGAAGACCTGAGTTAGCTGCTGGCACAGAAAAAGCAGCCTGATGAGTTCAGTTTTACTGTGTGTTCAACCTTTGCTCTTTTCTTGCATGCAAGTTTTTGTAGCCTCTCTGTGTTTTAGAATTACACAATGTGGTATCAGAGTCCCAGCTCTTGCATGCTTGTTCAGTCACTTTGGGGGTTTCGTAGTATAACGATGTCATATAAGTACTTGGGGGAAACATATCTCTGAGAACTACAAGTGGGACAACTGGTAACACTACACCATCTGAAGATCTCCTGAATGACTCCTGTATTGGCAAGCTAAAAGTTTGGTTTCTGTTACTCCTCAGAACCACAAAACGTTTTCCCTTCTGCTTTTCCCATCATTCACATAGTCATCCTTGCTACAGCTTTGCAGTGTTGCTAAAATTGCTTTGAAACGTAGACTGACACATTTAAGTTGTAATAAAAAAAAAATAGGTGGTGTAAAGTGGATATTAATGGATAATTTTCAATATGTTTCTCCAGTAAGAAATACAGTGGAGAGTCCAAAATTGGAAGATGCTGTTTTAAAGTTTCTGTCAGCCATTGTGATGATAGTTGATGGTTGAAATTGTCCTTCATTTTTATTTCTTAAGTCTTCCCATCCATTTTTCTTTAGAGCAATGCTGGGGCTTTGTCAGTGGCAGCTAGAATTCCAGCAAGTCAGTCTTTGGTATTAAGAATAGAGTGGGAGTGGAATGCATTTATGTTGTAACAGAATAATAACATTTTCCTCAGAGAAATTGCAAGGGCTTGTTGAGACTTTCTTTAACACATTTCTGTCAGAAGCAGTGGAAAGGCATTGTATTTGTGCTTCAGTATGCTAAATAAGAGGTATTTTAGACTTAAGAATGTTATGTTTCACTTGATTAGCCTTGTAGTTGCAATCTACAGTTACATGATGCATTAGCTTTCAGTGCTATATAATAGGACTGGCAGTATGGTGTCCCAAAAACTGTAATTGCGTAGGCTGCTGAACAGTTGTAGAGAAAGCTGCACAAAAATTCTATTCTAGACAGAATTTTTTCATTTTGAAATGAATTTCACAACAAATTCACAGTTGGATGCCACTGCTTGTATTTCCAGTGAATCATACTCCAGAAAAGTAATACTTTGCTTCAGCAAAGCCTGCCACAAACAGTACAGTGATATAAATCAGAAATTGGATATTCTTTAATTGTAACTTTTCAAAATATAGTACAGTTATTAACTATGCCTGCAGATCCTGACATTCTGATATGTTTGGCTTTGTCTTCACATCCAAAAATTAAATCCTTCACAAATAAGACAAAAAGAAGGGTGGGGGGAAATACCCTTTTTACTTATGTTCTATTTGTAGCAGGAAAGTGACCCCCCAACAGCAATGATTGTCATAAAACCACATATTTCATATTCAGTTAGAGCAAACCTTTACACAGTGACCTTTAATTTCCAGCCTAACTTCATTGATGGTCAGTCCTTTCCTTCTTTTTTGTGCCCATGTTGTTCTTCACCTTGCATAGTTCTGCCTTTTTTGCCTGTCTGGTCCCACTAACTGGCATTTTTAGAGTGCAATTGCATGTTCTTTATGTCTTTGGCTTGTTTAGCTTACCAAGACATGGTCTTGCAGGTTATTAAATGCTGTAGTTAGGGTAACTGCAGTTTCATGTACATAGACTGTCCCTAAACTGCATAGCTTTGCACAGTTTGTGCTGAATTATTTGCTCTTAAATTGTAAAACCTGTCGAGGAAACTGAGGAAATATTTGGACTGGTACTGAGCTCCCTGATCCTGCAGTCATTGCAGGACTGAGCCTGCTATGAAGGGTCAGGAACACCTAATTATTTCTTTCAATCCCAGTAGAACTAATCTCCTTTAAGTTCTTAGCTCACCCATTTATCCTTGTGTGTGGTACAAGGATGGAAGATAAAATATGTCTGCTTATGCCCTTTCACTGAGGTTTAAGTTAACGGTTTTATCATGCAGCTGGGATAGGCTAACAATATGCAATACTAAGCTACTCTCACTTCATTTTTACCATAGCTTCCATCTCCATTCCATTTACTGGATGCATTCTGAGCTGTGACATAAATAACCGTTTTACCGTAGCTGAGAGCCATTGGACAATGGTGTTCAACACCTGGCACTAATGTTGCTGATATTGGTATTTCATGCTTCTAGAAACTAACAGTACTTACACAGTTAATAGCAGTGATGGCAACTTGATAACTAACTCTTCATGAAACATGTTATGGAAAGTTTCTGCAAATACAATGATAGGCAACTTCTACTAGCACAGTCAGGAGCTGTTTAATTTGGGTGCTTACAGCAGCAGACTGAATTTGCAGCTCCTACCCTGAGCCGAGTTGCATGAACGCATGAGAAGAGGCACGCTACCTCAGGGATTTAGGTAGAATTGGTGGGAAATGAGGATTCTTCCTTGGAACCACATCACCCTCTTACACAACCCACTCCAGACTCTATCCACTCTGACTTTTCACTCATCTCCTTGATAACATTTCTTCCTAACTCAACCTACTGGCCACCTCTGCAGAGACATGTGTCCTCTCTGTCTGACATGGCAGCCCCCCTCTGTACTGTCTCCCCAGCAGTAGTGGGGTTTGAGTGAGATACTTTGTTAAGGAACGCTCAGTTGGGCCAAAGAAATGCTGCTTATGTCACAGCTGAAATTTTGATTGACTAAGGAACTTGCCATGGCAGTGCTTAGGTATCACTAGAGAAGGGATAAAAGTTCTTAGTGTTGTGCAGCATTTGTGCATCACTGTCCCTGCATGAAAGATCCTACTGTCACAAGATGAGGCTGGTAGGCAGCCAAAAGCTGAATACCACATAGGTTTGCAGACCAAAGGCAACACTTTGCACATTGAGGTTAACTGCAAACCAGCTCCCAAATTCATCCTGTACCTCTTGATGTGATTTGCATACCATTGTTCAGTCTCTGGTCAAGTTGTATTTGCTTCTAGGGTATGATAGTCATTTTGGCCTCTGTGATATGAAGTGTGCAGAGGATTTAAACAGGGGCAGAGTGAAGTAAAAGAAGGAAAACTGTAGAAGACAAAAAAGGAAGGGGGTGTTGCATTTCCACATATACCTGTGATCTTTTGGTGTGTTTCAAGTATTGGTGTGTAACATTCTTGCTTTGTTTTGCAAGGTTACAGGGCAGGAGAAAAGAAGTCAGTTTCATAAAATTTCTGGTATTGCTTTATTCCTCCCTCACTTCCTTGCAAAGATGAAAGAAATTTTAAGTTTGCAACCTGGTATACAATACTGTTTTACTTGTCTTTGGGTTAATTTAAATGGAATAAAACTACTGGGATTTTCTAGGGGAAGAATAAAGGTAAAGAGAAGAGGCACTAGAGATGTTTTGGAATATGTGGAGAAAGACTTGTATTTTTCTAACCTCCAGGCTGCATCCCGTTGCACATCCTAGATGTTTGTTCCTCGTGCACGACAGCCCTGTTGTCCTTGTGTCCTACTTTTATGAAATTTTTATCCATAATTGTCTAACAAAGAAAAAGTCACCTTTTTATATCTTGAGGCAAGTTGTGGGATCAGTGGTTAAAGATAGAAGTACAACTGAGGTGGCAGTAGTGAGATACTACTCTTCTCACAGAGTAGCTCAATTTGTTGATCTCGGATAACCCCTTTTAAAGCTGTTTTTTGTAGAAGAACTAAGTTTCTGCATCGGTGTTATCTGAGGAAAGGTGGAGCAAATAAGATGAACTGATTAAAGGTTCACTTTGTAATTTTTATAGCATTAGTCTTAATCACACTGTGATCTCTGAACTGTGTGGTCTCACCAGTCTTTGTCCATGATTCTTGCATTTTACTGTCTATTGCATATATTGAAGGGAGGGATGGGGTCATTGCACTTTCTCTGATTTGTAGTAGACTAATCAAAATCAGAAGTTGAGGTCATGTGGATCACTAACCCTCTCTCATTACTTCATTCTTACTCCAGCATTTATATATACTTTAATGAGCTGAATGCTTTCTAATTTTTCCTTGCCTACAAAGTGAAGTAGCCATAAAAACAAGTGAGGCAATTTTAGACTTTTGCCTATTTTAAATCTTAGATGACTGGAGTACATGCTGGGAAAGTTACGGAATTACAGCAGCAGAGAGTACTGAGAACCCGTCCTAACTAAAGCACACACTGCTGGATGTTCTTCTGTTTAGAATTCACTTCTTAGTGTAATTGACAAGTGTTTCATAAGCTTGGCAAGAAAATGGTTATTTGATTTGTCCACCTTCCCCAAAAGGAAATTTCTACTAAGGCATGACATCTCCTATAAACTGCCATGAGTAATATATTCTGAACCGCTTTCAGATAAACAAGAGACCTTACTATTCCTATCTATAATAATTCACAGATAGAGAAGCTGATAAAATAGTAAGATCTTGAAGACTGTTATACAAACAAAACCTCTTGACTTTGTTCTTTAGAACTTATCAAACTGTGGTGCATGTTCTGTGCCATGGTGTGTGTATTCTAGCAAAACACCTAGAATGTATTTTTCAATAATGCTAGTTTTTAATTAAATTGCAAAGTTGGTGAAATTATGTTGTTAGAAAAGAATACTAAAACAGGAACCTAATGGCTTTTTTTAACTTTCTGCTGTAAGGAAATGTGCCTTTCTCCATTTGATTTGAAAAAGGAAATAGACTGGCGGTGCGGCTATGGAACTTTCTCTTTCTGCCTCTGATTGCAAAAGTAGTTGTAAAAAATGAAAATAAAAAGTACAGTATTGAACTGCAAAATATTATGGTGTTGTTGAAACAACAGAATGAAAGTAATTATTTTGTTTCTTTGTTTCAGGTGTCAGAAACTACTTGAAAGAAGCATTAGTGAATATCATTGCTGTGCATGCAGAGGTGAGGAGAAACTTCAAATCATTTCATGCTTATATTCATATGATTTCAGTGTACTTTTTCTGGTAAATCCTGGCTTTCACCTGGGTTTTTCACCCTTTTATTGAAGTGTCTTCGTTATAGATGTGTTTTAGATTAGGTTTAGCCAACCTGTTATGCAACTGATAACTTTCTTTTTATGGGCAGAAGGAGATAGGTAGTTCCTGTTTATCCTCTCTAACACTCCATTACACCTTTTTGTGTCCATTATATGATAAAGAGGAAACCCAAATTCTAAAGTTAAATTCTCCCTTTCCATACAGATAATATATAGATATATAGCTAGCTACGATGCTCTCTTTCTCTGTTTATCTTAATTTTCCAAAACATCTGTAAATTAACTTCTGTTTCACCTTGAAGGAAATGTTCAACACATGCCACTCAGAGTGAAATATGTGTCAGTCTTCTACATACTATGGAAATAGGAAAGCTAAACCCAGGAAATATTATAGTCTTTGTACAGCACAAATACTGCTTGAAATACCTAAGTAGGTAATGGCTACCTAGGCTAGAGAGTGCAAGTTAAAACATTGCTTATAACAGAGCAATATGCTTATAACGTATAAGCTCGGAGGGGCTGCAATTATTTAGCCTTTTGGGATTATATGCAGGAATTTTTCAAGGTTCTTTAAGTTAGAGCCTGTGTTTTACATAATCACTCCTTCTAATCATCAAGAGTGTTAACAGATTATTGTTGTTCCTGATAGAAGCATTGGTAGTAATATTACTTTTACCTTCTAAAATACCACAAGTAGGGCTGCTCTACCTTCTCCCTGTAATTAAAATATGAGATTCACTTGAATCTTTTACTTATCTTATTCTTTCTTAAATTACAAGGATTCATATAAACTAAAATATTTTCAGGAGCTTCAAATTTGACTTGCGGTATTTTTGATACTATCTCGGTGTTAAATTATAGCAGAAGCACTTTCACAGAAGCATTGTGATTTTACCAAATGCTTCCAAGTGAGGGAATAAGAAACACTAAAAATGTATACCAACGTGATACCAAATTTTAGTACTGTTTTTCAGTGTAGTGAAAATTGATTAAAATAGAAAATAGGGGTTTTGCTTTAAAAAATTCAAAGACATTTGTGACTTATTGAGCTAGGCTTGTAAACACACATACTTGTTAAAATGCTGCAGCAGAAAGGTGCATTGCTGTGCTCTCTTCATTGAGACCGATACTGTTCTGGCCTAAAGAGCATTGTCTCATAAATTTCTAGTTGTGAAATATTACAGAAATATGAGAACGTGTGTCAAGACGAAACTCCCATTGCCACTGGTGAAATTCTGTTAAGCTGGGTCAGGTTTAAGTTTAGTTAGCAAGGCAGCAAGTTTCTGTAGTTTGAAACAGCAAAAATTAACTATCAGATGAACAGCAAGGATAGACTGAAATGGAAAGAAAATTGTTTCTTTACTTTTGAATTCAAATTTAGCAGAAATCAAAATAAGGGCTTCTTGTTGCAAATTTGTGATGATTCACCCTTGCTGAGAATTATTATTCCTGGATTCTGTAAAGTAACTTCAAGAGTGCTTATTGTCGGCATAAATATTCTCTTCTCAGTAGATGAACTTTGGGCATGTTCCTGGTATGTTTGTGTTGAATTGGTCAGCAATGTTTGATGCTGAGTAAGATGACCCCTTTCCAGCACTGGTAACAGCTGGTAGCTGACATTTATGAGGGCAGAGTACTTGGCCTGTTGTGCAGACCTGCCTTTTGGAATGGTCAGCCTAATGGGATACCTGCAGCACAATTCTTTATTTAAACCACTGAAAACTCTGTAGGAATCTGTCTTTCTTTGTTTTTTCTTTCCCCCCATTTATTTTTACACATAAGTATTACTATCTTCTTCAGTTACTAAATTTCCTTGTCAGACATGGGATCTAAACTTTATGTAAAAGCAAAGGTATTCCAGCAAAACAATCCACTACTTAATTCTTTAGACTATTTTGAAGCAGAAGCTGCAGAAGTGTTTCCAAACTTTATACATTTCACTTTCCTTCTTGTACCACTCCAGTCACATATTTCACCTTACATACACCACTGCAGCTTCTTGTGTCATCTTCTCTCCCAGCCCTGTGCAGTTTAATGCAGCTTTATCATCACCTTTAAGCTTTGACACCAGTTTGGTGTGTCTAACCTATAATCTCACTTCCTCCTATATTCCAACCTCTTGGCCTGCATTTTCCCAAATTCTATGTAGAAAAAAATCATACTTTCTTTTTTATAAATCCACAACAATTTCTCACTTCTGTAAAGCTCCCTTTAAGGAAGATTGGTCTCTTCATACTTTGCTTCAAGCATAGATTTAATAATTTTGCATTGCAGTTACTATTCTGAATATGCCACTTTTAAAAGTGATACAAATAGGTGGTTAAAAAGATGGTGTTGATGCATGGGAAAACCAGTGAAGTTTAATTTATTTTTTTTTGCCAGGGAACTAATAAATGACAGCAGTGGCAGAGTCTAAATTAATATCCAACTCATACTTGCACAGGCTGTCACAGAGTATAACGACACTAGCCATTCAACAGTGATCAAATATAAAGGAATCTAGAAGAAATAGCAAAATATATGGGTAAAAAGTGGCTGAATGTGTAACTGTGTCAGTCAGACACACAACTCTGAATTGAAGATACAATCTACAAGATAGTGGTGTGGCTGATACCTGCAGCCATCAGCCAAAAGCACATACTTTGAAGCTTAGCTGCCTTTTGGTATAGCAAGAAGGCTATTACACATCATATAGCCAAATTTGCTATTAACAGAGGGCATCAGTCAAAGTGCACGGCAAGCATCAAAAGACATCCTTCATATTCTAGTTTCTTTTGAATTTTTGTATATTGATAAAAATGAAGGAAACCTTTCAGTTAAAGAGGTTTATGTTTTTTTATTGAAATGTTAATATTGAAAATATTTCTGTTAATGCAGGTGTTGTGCTCATGGTTCTTCTTTCATAAAACTTAGGTGTTTACCATTTCCAAAGACTTAGTTCCTCGGGTAATGTCAAGGGTTGTAGAAGCAGTCTCTGAAGAACTGAGTCGACTGATGCAGTGTGTTTCATCCTTCAGCAAAAATGGAGCTTTACAGGTACCTGAATACTTTGTATTGTTAAACATCTGAATCTAGAAAACGGAGAATAACAAACAGAGGTATAATCTGGGTATTTGTTTGATTTATTGTAGCAGTGAAAGCAAGGAGATAAAAAGGATTAGTTTACAACCTGTTTCAGATTTATGTATGAATACCCTTTGGGATACTGGTTCTTGGGTTTGATTATATTTTAGGGTTATCTTTGTGTTAGACAGTGTTAAAAGGCTACCTGTATCCTACGAGATAAAAAGCATCATAATGGTATCTCTTTGAAATGTCAAATACTCTCTTTGGCCTGACATTAAAAAATCACTTTAAAAGAAAAAAAAACAATGTAGTAATATTTTGAGATTTAAAAATCCCTAAAACAGGATGCAGTAGGATCTTGCCAGACTTTGCTGGACGAGTCACTTGTTTGTTATACTCTCTACAATACCATGTTGTTGTAACATGGGCAGAATAGCTTTGCTGTCTTTATTTACAGCTGGGTTGGTAGTTGTACTTGCTTTAAAGGACTCTAAGAAAAACGCCTCTCTTAAAAAAATCCCTTTGAGTCACATTGCTATGGCTGTAACAGAAAAAGAGCAAACTCCCTGTTTTCGCTGTACAAGACAGCATTCTTACATTATGATGGGAAAATAATTATCCAGTTGTAAGCCTTATTTTCCAATTGCTGCTAGTGATGGCATTGGACAGAGAATTAGTATAGGAAGATCACAGCCAAGTAAGATTGACTCCATATTTAAACCAAATCCATTAATAACAACAAAGCTATGCCCATATCCCTTTTGTCTGATTAAAAGGACTTGCTGCCTAAACCTATAATTGAAAGGCTTTTCTGTCCTTACTGTATGTTTGTCATTCATGGTCTTTTTCTGTTCCTCTGAACATGGAAAATCTTGTCTGACAGACAGCAGCAGTGTGAGAGTCATTCAAGCCTTGTTAGGCTGAGCAAAAAATTCTCATTCAAGCCTCACTCTGTATTCCCATGTCCCATGACCCTCAGTTTTGCAGGGATTGCTCTTCCACCAGGTTTACTTAGGCTGTGGTACTTGAGAATGGGGTACTGGTACCTCCTAAAATGTAAGAAGAGGCTCCAGAATCTTAGGTGTAGAACTTTAAAAAGTCCACAACTCTTGAGCTTGGAGCACTGTACAAAAAGAGGTAAAATATTCTGTGTTGAGAAAAGCATTTCTTATGAGTATAAAACTTGGGGTGGCTATGTTATATTTTGTGCCAGAAAGTTCTGGCTCTAAAAAAGCATAAATTTTAGCTATCTTCCTGCCTAGAGGAGGGACGAAGTAGATACCGAAAAGCCAAAGGCTTTCATTAGAAGTGGAATTAGTTATCTGTGTTGCATTGTTAAAAGTTTTGTTTCGGAAGATTAATGTCATTAGTTGTGTCTAAATGTAGATCAGTTACTTTAATATCTCACTGGATTAAATTTCACCTTAGTGCTTAAAAGAACAGAATGTAAATTTTTATGAAGTTCACTTTGTATTTTTAAATTAAATTACTTAACAGTCTCTTGCAGAATGTTTCTATATCATATAAAAGTTGTGATGATAATGATTGCTTTTCAAAGACCAAAGGATAATCTATGAAGTTTGTTTAATCTGTAAGTTCAGTCTCCTCCACAATTTGCCTAAGTGCAAATTAATACCTGGGCATACAGTACAGTGCAGGATTAAAATCCTCAAGCTCTTGTGCCCACCAGCTGACACAAAAGAAACAAAGTACAGTCATTCTACTTCCTGATGGAAAAAAATAAATTCACCAGAAGAACCAGGCATAAAATGTATGTTGACAGATTTTTGTACTTTTGTGTTTCCTTTCTCCATGGCTAAGCAGTGCTGTGAGAGGTTAAGCTCACAGTATTTCATTTAAAAATAAGGAAAAAAAAAAGTTGCATCCTTCAGTCTTTCTATCACAGTACAGAAAAGGTGAAACAAAATTGAAGATTTATTACTGTTACTAAGAGACAAACCAGTGTTTTTTGACTACACAGTGGCCATGTAAACAGTTTGCCTTGAATCAAAAGTATGAAAATGTTCCTTTGAGCAGTCTCCTGACAGAGCAGCGTGGCAACAAAGAATACAGGAAATAAACTGTTAAAAGCCAAGGCTGTTTGCAAGGGCCGCGTGCAGTATTTGCCTCTCAAAAAGGTGAAGCTTTGGGATACTTGTATACCTTGGTGAAAGGACACTGTGTCATTGCTTCAATATTTGTATTTCTGTCTTTAGGCAAAACTCGAAATCTGTGCATTGAGGGATACCGTGGCCATATACCTAACACCTGAAAGCAAGTAAGATGTGCTGTAATGTCACTTTTTGCAATGTAATGGAATCCTTGGTAAACACGCAAAAACACATATTGTAAATTTAGAATGAAGGAATTTTGCTTCATATTCATTGAATATGTTATCTACTGTGTAAATATACAAAAAACAGATGCCTAGCAAGATTTTATCAGCTGAAAGAAAATAGTTACTTTTTTGTTGGTTTTTACTTGGACTTTTAGATACAAACTAATATTTGCCGCCAAAAGCAAATTGTAAAACTTCTTAACAGCAGTACAGCTGGTGAGGATAATTATGCTAAAGCTGATCTTGATGAGTTTTATCCAGTTTTTCACAGAGATCTCATAAAGCATAAAACAAATAACCTGTCAGATGCATCAGAGAGTCTACAGTTTCAGATAATGGCCGGGTCCCCTTATAGGGATGTGGAGAATTAGGGCTCTCCATAGGCTTATATAATACCCTGCTACTTCTCCACACACCTAATCAGGGAAAAGGAATTCAGCTTCACACTGTCTCCT
>VXBU01022441.1:121159-145552 GCA_013400315.1 Bombycilla garrulus | reverse complement strand
TATATTATATGTATAATATGTATAAGATATATATAATATATATGGAGAAGGAAAAGCTTTAGCACCTCGGTTGATGCAACCAAGGCATGTAAAAAGACGCTATGATAGCTGTCAGCAGTTTTGAGTAAAGTTGATAGATTGAAATTTCTAGGTGATTATGATGGGGATTGGATACAGGCAGATTCATTCATTATTTAAATTACCTTCGCTTCCTATAAGACTGGCAATGCATGTCCATGCAGGTGGCAATTTGGTCATCTGATCAACAGTTTTGTAGGAGACCTTGCAGGTCTTAATATGTCTTCACAGAGTCACACATAGTGTCCACTGCATTCCAATTCAGAGTACTCACTTCCCTATTCTGAGTATCTGATAGTGACAAAGACCTCCAAAAGAAAACTACTTGGACTAGCTCAGGTTGGATAATATCAAAATTGTATTTTCTGTAATAGGACATTGCACAGGGAAGCCTGAAAGCTGGAGCTTCGTAGAGGTTTTTTTTAATCCCTGGACTTGTCACTAGTAGTAGTTGCCACAAGTCACCATATTAGTCTTTTGCTGACAAGACTCTACCTATCTGTGCAGGTCCTGCATCGTTCTGTCGTTTCTGTTCAGTATCTGTTGTCCAGAGAAGGGCGGAAACCCCATCTTTGGAGTTACTCAAAACTTGACTGGATAATGGCCCAAAGAAACCTCCTCTAACCTTGAAATCAGCCCTACTTTGAGATCAGGATTGGACCTAGAGTCCCTTTCAACTTAAGTTATTCTGTGACTCTATGTTACCTCAATGCAAACCCACTGTAATACTCTTTGTAGACACCCTTCTGTATGGCAGAATGCAGTGACCTGTCTACTAACCATAGAGAGACAAAATCAATGTTTTATCTGTTCTTCATACACCGATGGTCACTTAGTTTTAGGCAGAAGCAGGCTGGCCACTGACTGGTAATTTTTGAACAATCCAGGATGTGACAGTTTTCAATCAGCTGCTGATTTAACATTTCCAGTTGATGTATGATGTAAATCACATCAGGAATGTCAAGATGCCTGCTTGACCCTATAACTATTTTATGTTCAGTTTGCACATGGATGTCAGGTCTCAGGTAAATATTTTGTCAATTTATTGAAAAAAAAGAATGGATAAAATATAGCATCTCTCTGTAGTATTTATAGAGAAAAACTGTAAGTGCTGAGTCTCGTAGTAGCAGAATGTGAGTATTTTTGTTTCCCTTGCAGATCAAGCTTCAAGCAAGCTTTGGAAGCCTTGCCTCAGCTCTCAAGTGGAACTGACAGAAAGTGAGTACAATGCACCCTCTTGTTTCCTTTATGGTCTTTGGAGCCATTGCTTTTTATTCTTGTAAGAAAACTTTGTTACAAAAGGGTTAACTTTCACTGTATTTGACCCTTCTGAATTACGGAGCAGGAGCCTTTTTGGACAGAGTCAGGAATAAGCTCAGTCCTTGTTTGTGGCCTACTAAATTACCTGGAAGAGCCAATGGCTTTGTGACATACCCTGCTTGCCTGTCCTAGTCTTGTCAGTTCAGTGTAGCTTTGTATTTGTCATGTGGTATTGGTCTATTTTAGCCTTCCTTGTTAATCTTAAGGTTTCTGTGAGTTCCATTGTAATGTTTTAGTGAATTTAGTGGCAATAACAAAAATGGCCAAGAACAAAGTTCAGGCTTTTGCAAGCTGATATATGGTGAACTCATAAAGCTGGCATGTTTCCTTTTAAAAATGGATAAGGAGGGTCCATGGCTCTTTCTTAACATCAGGAGGAGGAATTTTGGGTTCTTCCTTCTCCAGCATAACGACCTTTGACAAACAGGTTGCTTTGCTCCATCTAACCTGGTATTTGGTAGTCTATTTTACAACCACAGCTTGATAAAGAGTAAAACTAGGACAGATTTGTAATGAGTAGAGTGGGGTAAGTATAGACGGTTTGAACTAGAGATTGGTTTCATTGTACTTTCCTGTATCAAATCAGTTTGCATTTAGAATACTTTGTAGACACAAGAAGAGACTGTGCAGCTCATGGTCCGTGCTCTGTGCCTTCTTCCAGATGTTCCCTATGTAGCCCAACCTGCTCTTTGCTAACCACAAGAAGTCTCAAGAAACCTCCTCATCTTACTTAGCTCTTGTGCTTTATTAAAGTTAGAAATCAGTTTTGAGTGAGGAGAGATCTTTTAACTCAAATTTTCCAAAACACCTGTCGAATTCTTTTTTCACTTAGTCACAAGCATCTGAGCTTCATGAGACAAATAAGAATCAAAAACTACATCATTATTACATCTGCCTTCATGTTCTGAGCCCCAGACAGTGCAGAACTTGTTCTGTTTCCCAGGTCACTACATGGCAGTTTCCATTGTTCCAAGTAGCTCATTGTAATCTATATGTATTTGTGTAAAATTACACATTTGTGCTCTGACTGAGAGCTGTTTGTGTCTGTTCATTCATAATCGCTACTATGATGCTAAATTATTAATGTGGACATGATCATTTTCCAGAGGAGACGCTGAGGAAGTAGATACTGATTTTTTTGTTTAAGTTGCTATTCTTGGGCTAGTTTGGTTTTTTTTAACACAGAGTGTATTTTTTTTTCCTGAGCTGGCTGTTCAATAATGCAGCATGCCAAAAAGTTCAGGTGATACATATCTGCCTTATATCGCTTGGTTTTGAAAAAGGGCAGAAAGTACAGAGATTATTCCCTGGATGAAGGAGAAAATAAAACACCCAGCCAAGACTGTAAAACAGCTTAATGCATCTCCACTGTTACAGTCAATATTTTCTACAACAGGCTCGTCAACACCATTGCTCCTACACTTGTAGTTTGTGGATTATAATAAATACTATCCACTGCACCAGGTACTTTCTTGACAGCTATTCACTATTGTTATGCCCCCGAATGAACTCACACAGTGTATTTATTAGGGACAAAACAACATGATTGGGGTGAATTAATGTTTCTCCTGGAACAGTCATGTTATCTCTGATCTTTCCGTTGTGATACTTCAGAGAAATCTACAAAATACCTTCCATAGACAAGGCTGGGAACTGAAATTTGCAATTCAGCTGCACAAGAAAACAATGTACCTGAAGTCACAGACAGAATAATCAAAACTTGCGGTAATTGTTCCCTTTTTAGAATCTCCTAAAGTTGTAACTGTTTTTCCTTTACAGGTTACTAGAAGAGCTGCTAAACAAATTCAAAAGCAGCATGCACTTGCAGCTGACCTGTTTTCAAGCTTCTTCATCAGCCATGATGAAAACATAGACAACAACACAATGCAGACAAACGTGCTTAAACATCTGGACACCTCCAAAAAACTAAAAAGAATTCCACTGGAAAATAAATTGAGATACAATTTATTACATAACTTTTTCAGTAATGTTATGGCGTGTCCTGCTGAGTGAGACTTCTGCTCCTATATATTTTGATAAAATGGTTTTCCGTCTACTGTATTTCACTCTGTGGAGGGAATTAAGTCAATTTTGTTTACATCCTTGGTCATGAAGGAATATTCATAATTGTTCTTCAGTCTCAGTTTCGCTTGTTAAAAATACATTGAAATGTGTTTTTAGCAAATTTGAGTATTACTCATGTTCAGTCTATCAGTCTTAATTTCTAGGTGTAGAGTGATACTGAAGTGACTGGACAACACAAATTCTATAAAGTATCAAAAAGTATGTAATAAGCATTAATCCCTAGAACTGAGTAATAGATGTCCAGATACCATATTAAGTACAATGCTTCTTTTGCATTTAAAAATGGTAACCTTTTGTTGTTTTTTTTTCTTATCTACAGGTTTGGTGTTTATAATATAAGTCTGATTTCTCAGGAGCTTTTATTTTCTTACTTATTTTTAATTAATCATGTTGGTGCCTTTCATGCTTCTCCTTTCTGTTCGAGTATTGATAGTAACCTTCACATCTGAAATAAGATCTACTTTCATTGGCAATTAACAGAAAAGCATTCCCAAGTTTGTAAGATTACTAGAAAAAAATGTCCAAGTAAAATATTCTTTGGTGTTAAGGAGTAGAATGGTTAATAGCTTCTCACGCAGTAAGGAGGAGCACAATGTGTCATTTGTTTTGCTTCTTCCTTCTTACTCTTCTTGTCTTTTCTTGCTCTTACAGGCTTACTACCACTGTCTTCCTCTGTTAGTCACTGTTAGTCAGTCCTCTTTTCACCACTAGTAATTGGATTTGTTTGGAGGAAAATAAGGATTCAGGAGAGAAGAACAGTTTTGCTGCTGTTGTTTTGAGGCATAACAAATGGGTTTAATTTTATAACTGATATCATGGCTTGGAATTAAATAATGCAGTAATAATATATTCTTTCTGGAATTACAGTCATCTTGAGTAAATAGTTTCAGAAATAGCTCATAGTTTTCAAACAATTTCTTAATGTCAGCTCATTTCTTTCACCAGTTCAATTATGTGCTTTAAAAATGCAGCATACAATTCCTACAATATGTAATTTTGGAGAAAGTTTGATGCACATGTAGTTACTTGTTAAGAAGTTTTGTGTAAGTAGTAGCAGCTTGTTGAATGGAAGTGCAAGACTTCAAATGTATGTTATTATCAGTAAGTACCTGGAACAATGTTGTTTTGTTAAGTGTTGTCCATTCTACGGTGGTCATAGTCTCAACTGCTGATGTTAACTGAAATAGTCATCCAGTTCTGTAAAAGATTTCACTTCAGAATAATAAAATATTAAGAAATATGGTCATAAGCTCTTCTTGAATTCCTCACTTTCCAAGAAATGTGATTTCCAGTCTACAATTTCTGTATTCATATCTAACATGTTCTAAGTATTGGAAGCCATTGTTGTCTATACTGTCTTAACATATTTTCAGACATCTCTCTATTGTAAGATCATTCTCTTACTCATATTTTACTACAGCAGCTTGTTGTTTGTCTTTAAAACCTGAAGTCAGACTTTCGTGTAGGTGCTTCTCTGAAGTTACACTTCAGAACATCTCATTGACAGCAACAAGAGTAATGTGGAGTTGATCAAGATATTCCTTGAATTCCATCTGATATGAATAAAAGTTCACAGTCAAGTCAGAGCACTGCATTTGAATAAATCCACTTTGTGGATTAAGGAAGTCATCATGCTGCAACAGCGGATATTGGAATATTGTTGCATGGAAGGGGGGTTGGGACTGCTGAGGCTTCATAGTCAATGTGCAGCAGGCTGCAGTTCCTCTGAAAAGAAGACTACAAAAAACAAGAAGTGGTCAGTGTGGGTTATTCAATAAAAAACTGTCAGAAGATACAATTAGGTTTAAAAAGTGGTGTTGAAAGTGGGAGAAGACAGGGAGACCACACCAGAATACACCATCAGTTACAGCTTGCAGAGAAGGTACTCAGCAAGGAAATCAAAGTAACAGAAGTGAAAGGCTCTGACATTTAAAGCAAGGTAAATGCTGAAAACAGGACAAGGGAAAATAAAGTGAACTAGTACATGAACGTTGAACCTCTAGAAAGATCTAAAATTTATACAAACTGAAAAAAGAATGTTATTGAAACAAAAAAACTGGAGATCTTTATTTCTTACATAAGTGAAAAATATGGGGAATAGTAAGGCTGTAAAATATATCTAACTAAAAGTAAATAAAGACTTACAGGAAAATTCAACCATAATATGCTATGTTGAGATATTCAGCCTCTGGAGATGTTAAGGCATTCTTCTATTACTGTATTTTGTATAGTCATGAGTACTTCAAGAGGTAGGCAAAGAGGAAATAAAAAGCAAATGCTGCATCAGTGTAATTAGGGAACAACATGGGAAAAAATATTTTAATCCCCCTGTAAAGTGATGGGAACGGAAATATAGGGGAAAGTCATTACATATCTGGGGGTTAACTTAATGGAATAGCTCAAATAGAGCATGAAAGAATGAAGAAATCCTGTTCCTTCTCACTCACAAAATGTTTTTTTAATTGACATTCTTTAGAAATCATTTATGAAATAGGCTCATAGTATGTCATTGTCCAGTTTAAATATCTTCCTATAAGCCACTTGGCTTATTAATATAGAAAGAACCACAGTCCTGCTACTTTTCATACCTGTGCTGAATTTTAACGAGAAGAATAGGCATGAGATAACTGTGGATTTGGGCAGGTTGTATTAGGTATGCTAAACCCCTTGCATGTTCCCAGGACTCTGACCAGTTTAATTTCACTGTATGGCAGCAGAGAAGAAAATAAAAAGCAGTTGTGCTTTGCAGGGAGCTTTTGGCTGCTCTGTAACATGTGACTCTTGGCCTTGTAAAACAGGTCCAGTCTCTCAACCTTTGCCAAAGCTATTGCATCTCCTTGAAGGGAGAGTACTTTATTCTGGAGGTGAGATATACTTTTTTATGTTTTCTACTCAGGCAGCCTTTTGCCATCCAGAAGCAAAGAAACATTTCTGAAGCAATAGCATATTCCCCTGCTCTACTGGTAAGTAGTGAGATGCAATAGAATAGGCCTCTGGGAACTAGTATAACACTACAGGCCTCTGGAAACTAGTATAACACTATAGAACATGAAGCTGGAAAAAAAGGAAAACTTAATTATTGCTTATTCTGATTCTACTTTAGTTAAAAATGCTCTTATGTATGTTATTATACTCTTACTATATATATTATGCCCTTATTTGCATGTTCAGGGGAAAGAAAAAGTATAATTGATTGTTGATATAAAGGCAGAGGTAATGGCAATATTTTTAAAAATCATGATAGAAGAATTTCATGGAGCTCTTTGACTGCTGAGCCTGACAAGCAAAAAGTCCCTCACCTGGAAAAGTCATACTTAGCTAAGCAATGCCCTAGGAAATTTGTCATAAAAGTATTCACAAACTAAACTCCTTTTTAACATTGAATGTATTGAAATCAATTCCTTTGTAAGGTTGAAGGTACTGATAGACATTTTCTGTTTCTAATCTAAGAGAAGGTAGAAGACTGCAGTTTCCTAGATACAGTTTTGGCCCCATGAGGAAGGAAGCTTCAAGAATCTTCTGCCATGGTTACCATGGTCATCAGTGACAGTCCTGCACAGGGGATTTAAACTTCCATACCTACTGCCAGATCATATTTAAGTCAACACCAAACAACAGCTTTGGGTGTGTCCAGCTAAAATACTCTTAGCTGGGTTTTTTTTTCCTGAGGATATTAAATATTGATTGTATCAATGGATGCAAATACTATCTTTGTATCCAAACAGATTTCTGGACTCACTAGAAATGAGGAGGTTTACATGTTTTACACATTATAAACATAACTGCTATTGTTCTTTCAACATTGTGTAATATCAATAAAAATTAGAAGGAAAATACCTTTAACCTCCTCAGAACACATTGAAAATGAAAACAATGCAGTGCCCCTGCTGAAGCCTGAGATTCAGAATTCCCATCTGGATCTTTAACCTTGTAAAGCTTTGGCTCTCTGGATCTGATTGATGAGGTGCATCTTATCCAGGAATAGAAGGAGAGACCCCTGAGGATGTCTAGCATCTGCAATCTCTTTCTGGTACTAGGAACTGTATTTCCTGCATGGCACTTAAAATTTTAGCATCAGTCTGAAGTTAGTAATAGACTCTGACTACCGTCAAAATGAACCACAGCACATGGATTATTCAACTAGTAAGATGCAAATATGATGTGAATTAGTCAGGCTTCCAGATAGGTAGAAATATTTGGAAATTTGTTAAACATGATGATAGACTTCAAACAGGGCTTTGGTCTAGCTGTGTAACTAGGGGAGTCCTGGGTGACTACCCTTGTCTGAAGATAAAAAATAATTGTAACTTATAAATTCATTTAAAAGATTTTTAGGAGAGAGTTTGGTGTGTTTATCGTCCAAAGATAAAAACATCCTCTAGTTACATTCCAGCCTGTCCATACAGTGATAAAAAGATGGTTCAATTTACCTGCCATGGCCTCATTAGCAATTCTCCTGGTTTTCTGTATCAAACATTAGAACAAAGTGTGCACACCTGAGGTTGGCCGTAGCTAGAAATGCTTCTGCAGTGCTAACACTTTGCTTCTTTCAAGATCCTTAAAGAGAGCCACAAAAAAGGAGCTAGATGGTTAATTATAGGCAAAAAATAATTTTGCACAAGCTATGTTACGTGTTAAGAGTATTTTGGCTTCATGTGGTTGATAGGCTGTTTTCTGACTTAGCATCACTTACTAGAGTTTTTTTGGCATGAAATGAAAGGCAAAACTGGGAGTAAGAGGGAACACAGTTTCATAAGGAAACACGATAGCCTGTCTTCACCTTTTTTAGGTTCTGGTTTTATATAGTGCTGCCAAGGGTTAAAGAGGAGATGTGCAATTCATTTCCATTTCTCTTGTGCTGTTTTGAGCTGCAGAGATCTAAAAGCTTGTCTTTAATGAAGGTATTAAGAGCATGTCCAAAATGGTATATTTATTTCAGAACAAGGTGTTTATCATGTAAATTATATACTCCTTTCAGTATTACATGACAGCCTAAGGGGGCTTTCCTTTGGAGAATCACCAATGCAACCTTGAAGTCTTTAAAACCAATGTGCCTTGTGAGTAACTTAAATGCCACAGTTTGTGGCATTTATCACTGCACTGAACAGCTTTTGGAGCAGCAGCACCGACAGATCTGCTGCAGGATTTTCTGGGGAGCAAACAGGTGGGCTTCTTTGTTGTACCCAATTGCTTCTAGTCTGAATATCCTAGAAGACAACTGTATTCCTTTCCTCTCACACCCCTGCTATTTAAAGGCTTGTAGTAGGTTTTGTATGACTCTTCTGCAAGCAGCCCTCCTTGAGCTCAAGACCAAGTAAGGGAAATCTTCAGCCAAATTCCTTTTGAATTGGAAAATTTAAACAACTTGAGGAAAAAGGAGTAAGACAATGGAAAGTGGAATCCAGCCTTATTTGTAACAGATGCTATTAACACATGCTTAGTTTTATAGCCTATTCTGGCAGCCTTTCACCTCTTTCTTCTGAAAAAAACTTTTAATATTAAAAGTTCATCGCCGGTCCCAGGCAAAAATGCACAAATAAAATGGGCTGATGATCTCAATATAGCTCATGAAAAAATCCATTAAATACAAGTTAAGAATTAAGAATCATCTTTTCCTTTAATCCTGAAATGGGGCACAGGTAGGGGAAAGGAAAGCTTTGCTGCACACTTCCGTGCTTTGATGACACCTGTGTGGTGAAATTGCTGCCGTTCTGATGTGACTGCAGATAACCAGGGGGCTCAGCATAGACTCAAACGTGAAGCCCAGTGTACCCAGTTGTTTCTAAATACATGGTGATCTAGAAACAACCATGAGAATCTTCATTGTGGTGGCACAGGGTTTCATGCTGCAGTACTAATACAACAACATTTCTGCAGCCACAGATTCTGCTTTAACCATGTGGAGCACATGCCTTGCTTTTCTTGGTTCATAAGCAGATTTTTAGCACAGAATGTCACATCAGATAATTTATAAAGTAAAATTAGCAAAATGAGACAGTTTTTCTCACTGCTCATTACTCATTTTTTCTGATAAATTTCACTCATTTTAACTAGATATTGTACTTCTGCTCACAGAGGGGCTTCCCGTTCCAGCTTATCTTTTTAGATATTCAGCAGATAATTCAAATTCAAAGTGTTAACGGTGCTACTTATTTTTAGAACCTGACATAAATATAGGCAGGCATAGGTTTGAAAATAAGTCATGAGAGACCGGAGAACTCTGAACCATTTGGGTAAAAATGGTTGGTAGACACCTGTTCTAGCTCTCCTTGGAGCAGCCTTGCACAGGAGAGAAAATCTCCATCACTGTCTCTTCAGACATCTCCACCTACTCTCATGCTGGAGAACAGGAGAATGTGATATCTTGGTGCAGAAGGTGAGATGATTCTTTATAATAATTAAAAATGCTACACAACTGAATAGGATGAACCCCAGCAAAATTTTCTGTCTCACAAGGATAAAGCCTGCTCTACATTTTGAAATTTCCAAAATCAGCAGCACAACCGGACTAGTTCTGATACAATCTCTGAGGAAGACATCTCTTGCAGGCACGTTTTATCCTTGTGCTGCAGCGCTGCCCAGGTTGATCTTTTTGGGTCATTATTTAGGTGCTGACTCAAACAGGAAAACTGATTTCTAGCTCATGCAGTCAGTGACAGCTTTACAAATCCAGGTGGTTCATGGATTAGCTCATGGGCAAAATACACAATTTTTCTTAGGGTCCTATATGTGTGAATGTTGAATCTCTTTCTAAAGCCTGATAAAGTCCACTCTCTGGGGACCCTGTGTGCCAATGCCAACATGTTCTACGTGTATGTGGTCTTCTGCTCCTGAGAGTACTCACTGCACAGACCCACCTAAGTTTTGTTAATCCATACTTCAGTCCAGCCTCCTGAAGGTACTTGGGGACCCACCCCATAGCAAATCACAACTTCTGTGTCAACTTTTCCAGTATCAATCCCATTGTGTTTTGCATCCAGCTTCACAAGAGAATTTTGACACCTAAGATGGGATGTAGTCTGCTGTAGGTTGCACTATTGTGTGGAGTCCCAGTTCCCGTGGTTTAAGCTGTACAGGAAGGAACTGGTGGACAAGAAGCATCCAAAGCAGCATGGCCAGCAGGGCAAGGGAGAGGATTCTGCCCCTCTGCTCTGCTCTGCTGACACCCCACCTGCAGTGCTGCATCCAGCTCTGGAGCCCTCAATACAACAAAGATATGGACCTGTTAGAGTAAGTCCAGAAGAGGACCACAAAGACGATTGGAGGGCTCCTCTGAGAGCACCTCTCCTATGAGGACAGGCTCAGACAGTTGGGCTTGTTCAGCCTGGAGGAAAGAAGGCTCTGGGGATACCATCTAACACCTTGCAATACCTAAAGGGGGCCTGCAAGAGGGCTGGGCGTTTTACAAGGATGTACAGTGGTAGGACAAGGCTTACAAATTAATGAGGAGAGGTTTAGATTAGAAATTAGGAAGAAAGTCTTTACTGTGAGGGTGGTTAGATACTGAAAGAGGTTGCCCAGAGAGGTTTTGGATGCTGGAAGTGTTCAAGACCAGGCTGAATGGGGCTTTGATCAACCTGGTCTAGTGAAAACTCTCCCTGACCATGGCAGGGAGGCTGGAACTAGATGAGGCCTAAGGTCTCTTCCAGCCTAAACATTCTATGACTGAGTCCATGATTTCAAGATTTCTTTGGTCAGAAAAAAATGAGCCAAGTGGTTTTCTATTGGATAAATTTGAGATTTGAGAACAGGTGAAGATCAACATTTCAGTTTTGAAGACTGAAGTGTTGCAACTAAGGGTTGTTTAAATATGAGCTTGTGATGTCTAAAAATTTCTGTAGGTGCCTCTTCATGCAGCTTATGTGCTCTTGAGACACACTTGTGCTTTTCTTATGGTCTTCAGAGTGGATTCTGCTGTGGGACTGAGGAACTGCAAAGCTGGAAACAACACTTCAGCACATGGCTCTGAAGAGTGTGAGGCTGCTGCATCGCTACCCACCTCTGCCTCAAATTCATCATCTGTTGCATCAGATCACTGAGCAGATGATTTCCAAACACAAGGGCTGGCACGAGGAAGAGGATAGGGACAAAGAATGCATGGTCTAGAGCTGGATGGGTCAAGAGCAGCCCCACTTGAGGAGGGACAAAGTGCCCAAGGCTCCCCTCCTGACATGAGATCAGCCTTGGTGCCTCCCCTGAGGCCACATGCATTGATGCAAGAGCAGAGACATGGACCTGAAGTCCTCCTGGAGCAGAGTCATGGTACGTCCAGGTGGCTCCTACATGACAAGTCATGCTTGATGCAACAGTGAAGGCAGCAGTGCTCTCACTCCTCGGCCACTCTCACAAGCAATCTATGAACATACTGAAAACTCAATTTACAAAGCCAGTGTAGCTTATTGTGACATTCCCTGACACCTTTGGTCTCTGACTCCGAGTGCAATTTGCAGGGATGAACACCAGAACTTGTGGAAGCCAACAGGCACCACCCACTGGCTTTGACAGCCTCTAAATCATGTGCCTGGCACTGGCTGTCTTTAACAGCAGAGCTGCCCCACCAGGTGTGCCACCGTGTCCCCAGGAGATGTGGAGCCAGGAGGTGACTCAACCCCAGCAACCATCGACTCAGTGCCACTGGCAGGGCTGGAAGTGAGATACTCAAAGCCCTGGGCCTCTGCTCTACCCAGCAGACCGCACCCTCCAGGGTTTCCTGCCTGTGGTGAATTGTGTCAGGTTTTGTCTGTAAGACAGGTTTAAAAGCAAAAAAAAACAAAAGAAAGAATAAATAAAAACCGCCAAAAACAAGCAAACAAACAAACAGTAAAACCAACTCAGTTCTCATGAATGAAAAACTACTCAGTCTTCAAAAGCTTTCTCAGCCTTTCAGGGAGCAGCATGTCACTCAAATAACTGAAGAAATGTTGTGGGTTTCCTCTATTTCTTATGACCTTCAGTCTGACTAGCTAGCTTTTACCAATGATGGTGAGTGATAAACACTCACTGATAAAAATGGTTCCGCCTTTCTGGGGAGCCTTTTTATCAGGTTGGCCACTTTGGGAAAAACAGCTCACAGATTTTGGTCTAAGCTTGACAGCTCCATTGTGCTACAGAAATGAAGGGCAAGTCAAACACACACCCCCTCTCCCCCGTACACGCCTATATTTAAGAAAAGTAAAACTGATACGCTAGGGCTGTAATAATCAGACTTGTACATGACATGGTCAGCCACAGCTGACCACATGGTGGTAAATACTCATCTAAAAATAGGTGTTTGAGGCTTGCTGGGAGGTGTTATCTGTATTCACAGTGTCACATTCTCTCTAATGGAGTATTTTTCCCATCAGCCAGATCCAAGATGAAGTGTGTTTGCAAGATCAGTCTGGTTGACTTTACACACGTTGTTCAATTTTTTTTTCTTTCAGCTTATACAAATATGAGTGAATCTCACTAAATGACTCTCCTTTGAAAGTGGACGATGGCCAATTTGCCATCAAACATCCTTCCTGTGCTTTCATCAGGCTGCAGAGAGCAGGGAGGAGAACAAAGACTAGGTGGGCTGGTGGAGCATCATCTGAAGTGACTCACACCGCGACGTGTGGGCTTTTTGGAATGATGCCCCAAGTGTTTATTTCCTTCTAGTCTTCATCTTGTTGGAGGTTTCTTTGTGTTTTCTTCCCACTTCCCATATCTGCATTTTGTTTGGG
The DNA here is from genome assembly GCA_013400315.1 of Bombycilla garrulus. NCBI lineage: Eukaryota > Metazoa > Chordata > Aves > Passeriformes > Bombycillidae > Bombycilla > Bombycilla garrulus. The sequence continues at coordinate 132,365 of VXBU01022441.1, read as the reverse complement.
TTTACATCTACTCAGTTCCTCATATTCCAATAAAGCCCAGTTGCTGCCATTTTGTCAGTCTTGGGGCTAGTTGGTCCTTTTGGGGTTTGTGCTTCATATACTTTCCTTGGTCCTTTATTGGGAAGTGGTTTTTTGTATACTTGATTTATTGGAGGGGGGTGTTACCTGAGGGGGATTTTGCAGTGGTAACATCTTTTTTTGTTGTTTTTTTAAATTTACACTTTTCGCCAATGTAATATTTCAGCTTTATGTCAACATAACAAAGGTTTTCTCTCTGACAAAACAGAATCTGTGTTACACATTCTTTTATATCACATTTGAAAAAGTGACATTTTGCCTCTGGGAAAGAAGAGGATGTGTGGTGGGAGCAACACCAGCGGGATTTGAGGGTGAGCAAAGGTTCAGTCTCCTCAGACCTGTCGACTAGTAGATCTACCTCTGCTCACAGACACACAAATACACATTCTCTTGCTTTTATGTTTGTACCACAGGATGAAAACTGAAGCTAGGACTGATCTAAAACACACAATGCCTTTCTGAGTGTGAGGAGGAGTAAGCACTCCAGTTTTATGGGACATCATCTGCCCTTCCTGCATGCCTGGTGGAATATTCCACTGCAGCATCCCTGCGGTTCTTACCTGAACAAAATTGCACCAAGATGGTTTTTCATCTGCTGTACTGCTCTGCTCTTCCCAACAGCCATACAGATGAGGGGCAAGGGGTTGACTTACCAGGTTTTTAATTTTTCTGTGGAGCTTTTGCCTCAGCAATGCTTTGTGGTAGTGAGTCCACCACTTAGTGAGCAACTTTGGGGGTTTTTAAAAGTTTTAGCTCCTGTGTCGTTTAGACTATTCTCCTAACCCATGCTACAGCTTATCATTCACAGTTGCCTTGCTTTTTCCTTGGGGAGGAGAGTTTTGCTGCTCATTATGTTATTGAGGAGTACCTCTGAGTGTACTGAGGTGCTGCCATTCCCATGTGGAGCCTTCCCTCATGAGTATCAGCTGCTCCCGGGCACAGACACACTCTCCAATACATGCCCAATGTCTCCTCACTCTCTCAGGTCAGGCTGCATTTCTGGAGACAGTTGTGTTCTCTCATTCCAGGGAATGGGACGCCTTGCCACTTCCCACCCTTCCTGGTGGCACTCTAGGGCAGATGGGGAAAGAGGGGCTAGGACACAAAGAGAGCCCATTGAAGAGACAGAGAGAGTGAAGGCTCAGAGAAAAGCGACAGAGGTCAGTCAGAAGGCATAAGGAAGAGCGAGGTGGCCAGCAGCACTCAGGGCAGGTGCAGGTCATACCTGATGAGCAGTCCAGGGACACCTTCCTCCTCCTGGTTTGGGGAGCCAGAACCCTTTGGTGTCCAAGTGGGGAGGGTGATAACACCCAGGCAGCCAAGCCTTCTCCAGGATGTCATGAGGAGAGTGCGCTGGCTGGGATTGTGGCCCCGTGGAGTGACAGGGACACAGCCCTCCTGCAGCCTCTGCCTCCCCAGGTGTCCAACAGGCCCTGAGGAGAAGCAGAGGTAGACGAGATTTGACTCTGAATCTGGGGGACAGGCAACAAGGAGAATGACAAGGCTTTTCCTGGGGCTGCCCAGAACCTCCTCAAATTCCCCACTGGTCTCTGCCTGACCAGGTTGGCAAGGACAGTATGGTCCCTTGTCACCCTCCAGCAAGTTCAGAGATAAAGATGAAAGGCTCACAAATACATTTCATGGAAGCCAGCTCAGAATAAAAGGCAACCCTTCATTTCAGGAAACCTCATTTTTCATTTGTAAAACACTTTCATTCAGAAAAAAGGGAGGTGGGGGGAGAAGAAAAGCAGGGTGCTGCTTCTTCCCAACCATAGCAAATACCCTGTATAGCAACTTTCAGTCTTTGAAAAATGTAAAAATGGGGCACAAGGAAATCCAGCAGTTGCCTCTTTCTTCTTAGTTACAGTTGCTTGTAATTTTGGGCTAAAATTCCCAGGTTGGAGTCTGCCCCAGTCTATTTTCTTTGCCTGGAAATTTTAAGTAGTTTCTGATCATTCAGCTGGAAGAAAATAATATACTCTTTCTCCTCCACTCCATGTTTCAAGAAACTTGGTGACCTTTTCCTCATGTCCCCAGGCTTTGGAAAAAGGACTTGAAATGTGGCAGGACTTTGGCTTGTGTGTCAGGAATGTGCTGCTTGCCTGCAAAAAACCTCCATCCAAATTTTGCCAAGTTATAAACCTCTGAAGAAATAAATCATCTTGCTCGCAAGCACTCTCTAGAGCTGGACAGATAAAAAAATCCTCCCTAGCTTTATTCTACACCTGGGGTTCCTCATGAGCCCCTCTGGGGTCTGCACCTGAGCTCCCCTGTGTGGAACTTCATGTTGCAGCCCCAGGGAGGGGGTCTTGGTGGGGTCTCACCCAGGAGGAAGGTCCCATCACTGCAGGCGCTGACACTGCTGGCAGCAGCAGCCGGAGCCCCGGAGCTGCTGGGGGCGAGGCAGAGGGAGAAGTTGTGCCTTAGAGATGGTGGTGATGGGAAAGGGAAGCAGCGAAGGGGCATGGTGCCTGGAGCATATTGGGACATTCCGAGTGAGGACTAATCGTAAGGGTGGCAATTCAGAGTACCTCTAGGAGGTGCAGCATCAGGCTACAGCCAAAAAGGGTCCAATTTAATGGACTCCCATCTTGTTGCTAAAATTTGCTGTCCCTTCCATTTCTGTCTCCTTAAGTTAAGGGAGCCACATACCCAGGCACACAAACACTGCACAGAAAAGTGAAATGCTGACATCTATTAAAGTTTCCTACGTGGCCTTCATAATATTCTCCTCTGTCTGCATAATACTGTAAGTGAAGCACAAGACAGGCATAAAAGAAAAACCAACCCAAAGCAAAGAAGCAATGTGAGACTTCTGTGATTGGAGAGATTTCCTTCGAGAGTTCAAGGCGAGGTACTTGTAACAACAAGCTCTGTAAATAAGCAGGCTTGTAAGTGATGAGTGGGTTTGTAAATAAAGAGTTGAGTTTCTGACACGCTGAACACCCACCACCTCAGACAGTGTCACAGTAGTGACCAGCACCTCTGAATCATGGGCCATGAGGCCTTTCTGTACTCTGAGACCTGTGCCAAAACCATCCCTTGTCTCTGCTCTTTTTCCCAAGTTTGCCAAAGAGACCTTCCATGTGCTGTACTTCATTCTTCAACCCTTTTAGCCTCCTTTTGCACCTACAGAGGTACCTGGCCCTGGGAGGACATGGTGGGTAATCACTCCAGTCAATCCCAATCATTATTCAGAATTCTGGCATTTCCTTCTTAATTAGGATAATGGTTCCTGGGGCTTGGGATTAGTTGGTTTTACTTTTGATAGGTCTTGATGGTTGCTCTGTCCAGTCAAAAGCAGTTTCCAAGGCCCTGGGCCTACACCTGCTTCTCACTGCTACCACAGAGCCACAGGCACTATCACCCCATCAGTCCAGCCAGCACCTTGGAATCCCTGGGAAAGTGACAGGTTGTGAATTGATGCCACAAGCTCCCCACCAGTTCCTCATCTCTGCACACAGTGTTGAGACCTTGGCTGTCAATGCAGGGCTGGAAAAACCTCCTGCCAGCCCTGTCTGCAGCTGTGCTGGATCCTTCATTTCTCATCTGCCTGTGAGCAGGGACCAACAGGGAGCAGCATCAGCTCCTGGAAATGCTCCTTTCACCACCAGCTAGGACAGCACTGCCTGGGCAAGGGCAAAATCTGAGGCATGAGCTCATGAGGGAGAGTTATGGGGCCTTCCTGGAGCTGGGCACTCCAAAGGCTCCTTGCAGCAGCCCTGAGTAGCCAGGGCAGGTGCAGGTCTCGTGCCTAAGACTGTAAAGGGGTCCATGGTGTGATTTCCAGGTCTTGTGGGCATATGACTCCATTCAAAAAATGCTGTCCATATTTTTAGAATTTTTTTTTCAACTATCAAAACTGTAATACTTTTCTTATCAAGCCCCTCATTTTATCACTTTTTAAAAGGTAGCAGGGGAGGGATCTAGTTAGTAATGTTTCCATTCTTCTGCCACTTGCCCCACTGATTTAGACAGGAAACTTCTGAGGGCAAAAAATGTCACTTATTAGAAGCTACCGCAGCTGCCAACCTCATTTTGGTTTGGTGTCTAGTCAGTAAAGCAGAAGAGAACATTAATAAAAATTGGGCAACCAAATGCCTGAAAGTTCTTGTTTGATGGTCTCAAGCTCACCTTCACAAGAGGTGAAATCAAACCTGTGAATTTTTTGAGGTTTTTTTTTTTTTTTTTGGGTTTGGGTTTTTTGGTGACTGTTCTGATTTTGGCTCCAACTTGAAGATGACCTGATTTGTGTACATGTCTTCTGCATTCACATGTGCTCATTGTGCCCTGCTTCTATTAATTGCAGTAGGAAACTTCCTATGGGATGTGCTCCTTTTCAGAAATTACATTGCCACCGCTGGAAAAAGGATTTCCAGGTCAATTCTGTAAAGTGACCAGTATGGAAAGATGTCCCTTGCTTTTGAATTCCCCAAGTCCAAGTAGGGGAGCCTCAGTGTTTAAAAAGAGATAAACATTTCTGTTTATCTCTGCTTATAATCACGTGAGCCAAGGACTCATGTCTGTGTGAATCTTTTCTAGGAAAATACTTCAGACTGCTCCATTGAGCTCTCTTCTGGCTGTTACGAATCCCTGTTTATGTTGCCACAGCTTTGTAAAAATGTCAGGAGAGAAAGAAGCTGGCCCCCCATTTATGAGTGTTCTGAATTGCTGTCATAAACAGAGGCCTGGATTCATCGGTTTGGGAATCCTTGAAGTGAAAGCAGCACCAGCTCACATCACCCTGCTGCGTGCTGGGAAAAGGCAGCAGGAACACTGCAGCTCCTCGAGACGTTTGGCTAGTGGATCTGGGGATCTTCTGAGTGTCAGATAAAATGAGGGGCCTATTGCTGCCTCCAGCACCAGCGTTTCTGTTAAGGTCAAACCACCATTGCTCTCCTTCCTTCCCTCTGAGCGCAGGTGTTGAGCTAACGTGCTTCCTGGCATCAGACACCTCCCTTGAAAAGACTGGAGGAATAATCCACACTCTGCATCATCCCGCATTGCAGGGAAACAAACCTCTTAGTTTTGGCAGCTTGGCTATGTTTCTTTAAAAAATTGGGGCTGGGGAGGGGGGAGTGAGGAGAGGAAAAGAAATCAAAAAACAGCAACAGGAAGGAAAACACTAATAAAAATGCTCTTGGTCTATCCCTGGGGAAAAAGAAGAGCCCTTATTTTCATTTAAGGTGACATAAGCCCCACACACCCCCCAACAAGCATCTGGAGGATTAATTTCATTCTCCAACACAGCCCTTGCAGAGGGAACCCCACATCCAGGAGCAAAACTGCAGCTCCAGCTTGGCCAGCAGCACGCAGCTGTCCCTGCACCCCCCTACACACACTTCAGAGCTGCAATTCATACAGCAACTGCTGAAGTAAAATCAGGAGAAATGGGGACTGTATATAAAAGACCTGGAGTATAGGCAAGTACTCAACTGTGCTTCTGAGCAAGTCTCCTGTTTTTAGAAGAAGCTGAGCTTTGCACACACAGCCCCTGATCGACTCAGCCCCGCTGCGCTGCCGTGAGCGCCTGCGGTGGGGCCCCAGCTTGCAAGGCACAGCTCTCCCTCCAGCCCCTGCCTCCTGCCCAAGCACCCAAAACCACACCCCAGCTGCATCACACAGGATCAACCCCGGCTCCTGGGGAGGCATCCCCTCTGCTGGGCTTTCTCTGAGCACCTATGGAGCACAGCTCTGGAGAGCCAGGAGTACTCCCAGCGGGCTGAGGGCTGAGCCTTGATGTCACTGGTTTTGGCAGGGGTGAAGAGGGGTCCTCCCCACCAGTGAGCCTCTTCTCCATCGAGTTCAAGCCTTCCTTGCTCATTCCTGGCTGCTGCCTCCAGGGACAGCAGTGTCTGTGCATCTCAGTAATTTCTGCTGGTTCACCTGCACCCATGCATGGCACAGGTGTCAGCGTCAGAGCAGGCAGGTGACTGGGGAGACTGGACTGGGTCAGGTCCCCCCTCCTGATTTCAAACTTTCTTACTGGTGTGAAGTACTTTTGAATGGCTTCCCTTTNTAATGAAATCTTGCTTTCCTCCCATCCCTTGCTGAATTAAAAAAACCACCCAAACTAGACAGCAAACAAAAGCCCAAATTCCAAATGTCACAAAACTCCCTGTTTCTTCTGCAAAACAGAATTCTTTTTGTCCCACAGCTCCAACTCATTGACAGGCAGAGGCAAAGCAGACGGACCTGTGGCAGCCGCAGGAAAGAAATAAAAACAAACAAGAAGGAAAAAACACAAACACTTCCACTTGGGAAGGAGCTCAGTTCCCAAGGTACTGCTGCAAAGCCATGAGGTGCTGGAGAGTGTGGGGCCAGAGACTTTCCCATCACCCAGGACGAGGGCTTTCCACATGCCATGGGGCTCTACAGGGGTCTAACATGGGGCCATGCGAACAGCAAGGAGCTTGTTTTGCTGTCTGTCAAACCAGCACAGGCAGTGACAATGTAGCTGTTGTAAAAAAAATCAACACCAGTAACCCACCTTGCCTCCCTCCTCAGCCAGTGCTTCTGAATTACAGGGAGGCAGAAGCAGTAAGTGAGAATAAACGAGCAGTGGGGAAGAAAGAGCAGGAGGGAGCCCCATCCAAATCGGGTAAGAGAAAAATACTACTTTTTAAAAAAAAAAATCACTAGTGTGAAGTTCCTGATGCCAACCACAGAACAAAAGGAACTACCCTTTGGTCTAAGTAAATGTTGTCAAGTAGCTGTTCTCTCTTCTGGCAGGCTCCCAACAGTAATAAGTGTTTCACCTGCAGGTGAAGCCTCCTGGTCCCTCCCAGTAGTGCCCAGCTCATGCAATCCCCAGTACTGAGCAGCGGGAGCTGCCCTTCTCAGGGGCAGCTGGAAATAAAAACCATTTCAAACAGCCAAAACATCCAATACCATCAGCTGTGGACATGGTTTGAGAACACAGGGCTGCAAAGCCCTGGAATGGCTGGAGCTGTGCAGTGTGGATGTGCATCACATGGCCATGCTCTTCTTGGCTTTGCTTTGGGCACATTCTTGGGTTATGCTGTCGTGAGGATTTTTTAACATCCTGGACAGATTTGGGCACTCATCTAGGGGCATTAAGGCATCTCTGATTGCACAGGAGACCCTCTGCCTCTCATCTCACTGTGGCTGGTGGTACAAGATGCTTTGGGACACTCTTGCAGGCTGTCTTCCAAGGCACCCAGCATGGCCAGGATGGTTGTGCTCTACAGGATGCCAGCAAGCGTGTGCTGGTGCTTTGCGTGTTGCAAGATGTGCTATAGCAATGCTGCTTCTTGGCTGCATCTGCTATATTCTCCACACCACCTTCTCCCAGACTTTGTAGTGTGGCTCCACGCAGAGTTCCCAGCTGGAGCCACCCGCTCATCTCAGTGCTTAGGGACAGAGAATTGCCCACGGAATGTGCCAGAGAGCTTGTAGTCTGATGTGAACCAAGACGAGCCGCAGAGAGAAAACTCACCAAAGCCAGCAAGGGAACATCAGGATGGGCCAGAGGTAATGCCAGTTCAAGTCTGAGCTTTTTCCAGATTTACGCTGTTCTGTACATCTTTGAAATGACAGAGCTAAGTCTGGAGCATATCCCTTCTGTTTCCACTGACAAAATTTATTAGCTGGCGCAGGAGGGGGAGAACCTACATATTTTATTTGTGCTGTTATGCATTTGAGGAGAAACAAGACCTACTCGAAGGCTGAGCCTGACTTAGTATGAGGAGTTTGGTGCCAGTCAGGGCTGGCAGATTTCAAATCAGAGTAAGAGCTGTGAGTAGGAGAGCAGCACTGCAGAGGAATCCCTTCTCCAGTGTGAGAGGCATCACATTGTTGGGAGCCCAGAAACTGTCCCTCTGCTGCACTTCAGTTCTGTCTCTCTCTCAAGACACTGACTAAAAGATTAAGCCATCAAAAGGCTGGAATTAGTTATTTATGGGCAATTTTCTTCTAAAGTGAGTTTTGATACAGGAATATTATTTCCTAATGCAAAGTCATCTGAGGTGGTTAGGAGGGAATTAACATCCTATAGGCTGTCCTGTAGCATAGAGCACCCAAAATCAATATAGGTGGCCTTTTTATCTTTGTAATGACGGAAAGATGAACACAGACAGTCAGAGACAGAGGAAGGTGCTATTAGACACTTTTGGGTTATCCTGCCTGATACAGCCATCAGGCAGAATCTGATTCACTTCTGGAAAAACTGTAACCTAACACCGCAGCCAGACTGCTGAGCTTGTGGCTGCAACGTGGGCCTGAGGGTGCTGCAAGTACGAAGTGAATCAGCCATGCCAGGGGCAGACGTTTTTCTAGGTACAAGCCTCCAGCTGACAGCCGGCAGTGGGAGCCCAGCTGCCCCAGAGAGAGAGCGCGAAAGCAGCTCAGCACTCCCGGCAGCCAGACTGCCATCTGCTACCTGCCCTGTGACAGCTCTGGTGTCCTTTTCACCCACAGTGACTTTAAGTACCTGACCCTCACACTCATGGGCACTCTGCAGCAAGCTCAGGGCTGCCTGTGTGCCATGGAGACTCAGCACCGCTCCCATGGAGGCCCCCCAACTCTTCTTGTAAAGGAACCAATTCAAGTAAATTCTGACTCTATATTCCCACCTTTGCTTGACAAACAGAACAGGGAAATGCCATTAACACGCAAGCCTTCCTCAAACCACCTTGTTTTCGCTAGTCACTCGCTGCCAGTCACAGTGGAAACAACACCACTTCCTCCCACATGCTGTCAGTGCCTAGACTGTAGTTATTTCTTTTAATTGAATTAGCCAGCCCATTGCTTTTTTGTTATCCTATACAAACCGGTAACTTCTACAAACACCTTGCTGGAATGACTAAATCAGACGGTGAGATAATTGTTTCCACCACATCAGTTGCTTCAGTTCCAAATTGGCCATCAAAACACAGGCAGGTGGCTGTGAGGTTCATGGGATGTCCTCAGCAGTTAGGTAACAACACAGACCCACTCCCAAACAGCTGAAGTCATCTCTGTTTTTTTTAAACATAGAATTTTCTCTCTGGGGTAACAGCCCACAATGTCAGTGGGATTAGGACAGCCTCTACCCCAGCCCTGTCCTGTTCCAGCTTCTTAGACTGTATTTCACCAACACCTCAGTTACCACTAAAATAATATTTATTCTGTTGCTGTTACTGCTGTCATTAACATGATTGCACTCAGCTCACAATATTCCTCACTAGAGAAAAGAAAACCAGCATAAGAAGTGATAAACCCTTCATTTGCTTTGTGTACTTATCTTAAAACTCACCTGTTTCCAATGCATTTAAAAGCAAACCTGAATGATTTCTCACCAATAAGCACAGGACTGCTTAGGGGTAGAAGGATGGCTTTGGGTAGCCTTTAATCATGGGTTTACTCGGGACCTATCCTAGACTTTTACCTGCCCCTTAGCAAACCTCACCAGGTGTTTCCCCACACACTCTGGGGGCATGTTAACTTTCCCTCCTGCCAGGCAGAAAACCTTGTCCCATGAATCCTTCCCAAGCATTGGGTAGGTGATCTTAGCCTGGTGCATTTAGCCTCTCCCCTCTACCCATGGAATGGGGGAGAGGAGCAGTGGCTCCCCTAGCCTACCCCACAGAAGGACTGAAAGGGGCTCAGCGGGGAGATGGAGACAATCGATGTGCAAGGCTTGGCAGCATACTCATGGAAAGGGAAGGACATCTCTGCTGGACCACATGATCCAGAGCAATCCCATGCATTCCCAGAACATAGCACTTCCTTGCACCTGTGCAGCTCACAGCAGCACCTCCTTGCTGGGAGCATGGTCATGGCATTGCCAAGTCCAAGGAGCTCGGCTTTCCAGAAAAGAAATGTTGACTAGCAGTGGCAGCTCATACTTTTGCATCATTGGCAATAAAATCAATGATTAATTGAACTATTCAATACTTAAAATCAGCCTTCTTGGTCCATTAAATCCTTGCAGTCTTGATGAGATTCCCTGCTGGACTGCACAGGAACTGCTGGCTTTGTTCCAAAAGTAATACTGTTCACTTTCTACTTCCAAACATGGAGCTGGAGATGGCGGGGCAGGAGCAGGAGCACGTGGACATCTGTGGGGAGATACTTACCTGAAGCCAAGGAAGCTTCACTTGACTTTGTTGAGGAACTGAGGAAATATTCAACATCCCACTTTCACTAAGGCTTCACCACATCAGGACCACTTGCTAACTTTCACTCCTCTTAAAAATGTTCTCCAGGCTGTGCTCTGCTTGTTATCTGATCTCTGGGCTCTCAGTTCCTTCTCTATGGCTACCTTTGTCTCTCCCTCAGCATCATCTTCTTGTCTCTCCACCTGGCCTTGTCGTGACCTTGGCTGTATCACTGGCTGTGGCTTTGCTGCTTTTTTCAGCCTCCCCTTGTCCCTCTGCACAAAGGCCCTTCAGGTCCTCTCCAACAGCTCTGGGTCTCCTGATTTTATCTCTCTTTAGCACTGGGTTCACTCTGGCTCACTCTATCCCAGCTCATGAGCTGCTTTTACCCCATTCTCCAAGTGTGCCGGAAAGCCTCCTGGCAAGGCCTTCCAATAACCCCCTCCTCTAGCTCCTCTGGACCCAGCCACACACCTGACACTGGCTCCTCTAAACACAACCAGATCCTTACTTCTGACCATCATCATCCTCCATCCTCTTCTTCTATCCTGGCCTCCCTTCCTCCTGCTTGCCAGAGCACCAGTGGTTGCAGCACCCCTCTTGCTGCGATGCCCTCTGCTCCTTTTCTCCCTCCAAGCTCTTCCTCTTAATTTCCTCCCCCATTCCAACCACAACTCGCTCCTCTGTATTCCTCAAACTCCCCCTTGCCCTCCACTTACACTCACACTCAGCAGTCCCACTGTCACCTTCCCTCATAGCCAAGGCCCCACCACTGCCCCTTAGGGCTTAGGGGGCCCATTCACTCCCTTTTCCCTTCTCCATCCTTCCCTAGGATGGGCTCTAGGCTTGCTCTTGGCCCACTCCCTTGTGGTATCCCTCTCTCCACTCTCACAGAGATCTTCCAGACCTGCCCTCAGAACAGTTCCCATACCCCCCACCGCCCACATAACTGACCCTGTGAGGCCACAAGCAGGAGCTTATACCTGTCCAACTCTTTTTCCAGCCAAATTTAGCTTTTTTTTTTTTTT
>VXBU01022441.1:99726-121131 GCA_013400315.1 Bombycilla garrulus | reverse complement strand
TTTTTGAGGGGAAGACCTGTCCTTATGCGCCGATTCTTATTTTTACAATTTTTTATGCCTTTCCTGCTCCCCATGTTTGCACATGCTGCCTTATTTCTGAGAACTAGCTGACTTCTCCTCCTGGCCAAAACCCACTTCTCTACTTCAGACCCTCAGACCCTCACAAAAGGCAGAACACACTAAATGGCCTGAATGAACCCCAGCTGCACCTGCAAGTGAACTGTCCTCAACCCACTGTCCTCCTCCACTCATTTCTCTATGCATTCTTTGGGGTCATGCCTGCAGCCACTGTCCTCTGCCTCCTCCATCCAAAGATGCAATTTTTCCTGGGAAAGACACGTTTTGGCTGGAATAGTAGAGAGCAGTGCTGATAATCCTTGCATCCTGCTAGACTAATTCCAGCACTATCCCATCCACAGGGGTGTGCCAGAGGGGCTGGAAGAAGAGTCTGCAAATGAGGATTCACCTCCCCCTGCCCACAGTCAGCCTACCTCTCAAGCTGGTGGCCAGGGGAAAGGGTTGTCAGTGCCGAGAGCTACAACTTTCCTCCTGGGAACACCTGGCATGTGGAAGGAGGAGAAATGGGTTTATTGGGCCCTTGGGGTATGTGCTTTGTTTTCCACAAGACCATGTAGGTAAGATAGAGTTTTGAAGCAGCAGAATTAGCCGGCCATGTCCTGCAGCGCAGTCCCTGGGGGTTAATAAGGCACAACGCACCAATGGACACTCCTTCCCTGGTGGAGTCTGAAAAATTAAGTGCCTCATATGTGTTGAGAGCCTGCAGCAGATGCTGATTTGCACTTGATCTTTTTCCTCTCCCAGCCCAATATTTTCATAAAAAATTTAGGGTGTCATTAGCACCTCCCTCACATGGGAATATACCCTGCCAATTGTGTAAAAAATTATTACAGAGGGGTGAGGGTGGCTTGCTAGCTGCGCACACACACATATACCCCCCCATATGCAACACCTTCATGTTTTACTTAATGATTCTGGCTTTGATATAAATTCAGCAATCAAGAAAAGTAATCAACCTTCACAATAAAAAAATAAAGCCAGGCCAAATAACTTTGCCAGATATCTGCAGCTAGCAGGCTGCAGGATGGTAAGCAGCATAGAAGTCATGCTTCAACTTCCTGCATTCATCCTCCTTGCACTCCCCTGCGTGCTGGAGCAGCCCCCACCACCACTGCCTCCCAGAAATGAACTCATTCATTTCCAGAAAACGCAGCACCGTCCCCTCCCTGCGGCTGGAACCCCGGGTGCCCGGGCTGCCTCTGGCTTTTGTGGAGGTGAGGGTGCCCCCAGGGCACAGGTGCAGCCCACTGCGGGTGGACCAGCTCTCCGGAGAGCGGCAGCCCGGGGATGTGCGTGCCGGGGAGCCAGCAGGCCGGGCCGGGTCCGGCGGTGTCACCTCTGCAGTAGATGGGGCAGGTTCGGCCGGGTCCCCCGGCAGACGCAGCCTATCACAGCTCTAGGCTCATTTCAAACTTCCCTCTTGCGGTTTATGTAGCCTCGATTTATTCATTTCCTTGTAACTTGCAGATAGAAATCGACGCTATATTTAAACTGTGCCTGTAACTGTGTGGGGATTGTAGGTAAACCATTTTATTTGTAGAGCGATGGTTTTAAAGGAAAGTGAGACTTCAGAGTCATCCTTCAGGCTGGCACTGTCTGCGGGTACGGGTGACCTGCATCCACGCTCAGTGACAACAGCAAACCCCCACCCCAAGGACAGACAGCTCCCAGCTCCTCCAGCTCCTCCAGCTTCCTGCCACCACCAGAGGCAGAGGCTCTTCTGCCTCTGTCCCAGACAGCTGCCAAACCTCAGCGATCAAACCAGCTAATCAGTTCAAATAATAAAATTTTCAAGATGGTGCAATTAAAACTTCCAGGATTCGGTTATATTGGGGGTGGAAGAAGCTCAAGAAGAAAACACTGTGTCTGGTTTTAAAGGGCAAAAAAGATTTGCAATATTCTCATGCAAACATCTGACATTTATTTCCTTTGGAAAGTCCATGTTAAGCAACAGAACATAGAATGGTAATCTATGTTTAAAACCACAGAGCAGCCAATTCTTTGGATGGAGCTCACCGACCAGTTTGGGAAAAGATGAGATAAAGGATGAGGACACCAAGAATTCTTCAGACCCAGTCTGGGTTTTTTAGCTGAGTTGTGAAAACCCCATTGCTCTAAACAGCTCTGACCTTTCCTATTTCTTGGAGACTCACATCTCCCCAGTAGATGAGGTCACTCACCCTGTTTTTGAAGTCTTCCTCTCTCACTACTCCTTGTATGGGTTTTTTCTGTGGGAGGGGACAGTCTTGAAGGGGGCTAAACCTCTTGATCATGTGTGAAAAAAAGGAAATGAAAATGAGCTATTGGAGATATATCAAGGCCTGACCCATAACTTTGGTTTCTGAGGATATAAAATCGTGAAACGCAGAAGTTTGAAAGGAAAAAACTAGGATTTCTAGTTCTAAAAGCAATTTTATTGGAGGCTATATGCTCTGTGCTAGAAACATTAAATGCTCAGCCTTTGCTTTTATGAGACAGTTATGAATGGCTCTGACAGGAATGTGAGAAACCATTGATTCAATCACCTCGAGAAAATGCAATTTGAATGTGGTGCCTCAGGTGGAGAGAAGCTGCACACCAGCTTCCTACAGGAAAGCCTAGCGTAAATGATTGCCATGATTATATTCTGTTGAGCTGTTTGTGGGTTTGGGGGTCAGAATCACAAATAGGAAGACACAAGAACACCCTACCCACAATTACAGGAATTGTGGTGCTGTCTAGAGACTAAACGTCAAAGGTTAGCACACACAACTAAGAGGCACTATCTGCCTTTAGATCTTGCTGCCAGTGTAGAGGAAAACTGATAGAGGACCCAAGAGAGAGTCAAAAGAGTTAGTTAGACCCACAACAAGGTACCTAGCAATGCACATTACTAGATGGCTGCAACCAACAGGAAAAAAGGACATTTCTTGATGACCTTTTGCCAAGGCGTGTTTGACCAGGAAGAGAAGGCATAAGACTGTGTGAGATAAATAGTCCCTGATTTATGAGTAGGACTTACCCATGGACAATGACAGGCTAATGCATTTTGGAGACAAACAGAAGTGCTTGAACCTGAAAGCGTCTGACCACTCCCTGTGCTGCTTGGGCCATTCCCAGGACAGAGAGAGAATCTGCATCTTGCAGACCTGAGGAAATCAGGGCTCTCTCTGCCTCATCCAGATTTAGACATCTGCTCTCCACCAAGGAAGTGAGAAGGAGCAAGACAAACAATATGGTGAGGATGGGATGAAATGTGCTTCATGCAAACGGTGCTGTACACACTGCACTTGCAGTGACATAGCTAAGAGAGCTTGGAAAGCATATTTCAGGTAAGATGCAAGTGTCTGCTCTAACCTCACCAAGTTCACATGGGCGTGCACAGAACCTCCTCTGGGAGGTGGTTTCATTGATACTACACAGACATTTCTGTGTGGCTAGGAAAGGGATTAAAAGCAGACAGGACAACCAGAGTCCCTGTTTTTGAATTTCAGACATTCCTAGAGCAAGAATTCAGAAGCTCATCTCAAAATCAAAGCAGAGAAAGCCCAATGGTCAGAGATGAAAACATGTCCCAGGAATATGGAGGGCATGCATTAGCTGTGGTTTGTGAAAAGTCACCTGGATCAGTCTATTCTCCCAGCTTAAAAGACAGAATTTTTTGCATAATTCATGACCTGTCTTTTGTAGGGAGCAAGAAATGATAGCTGAAGCCTGGAAGACTGATCTGAGAGAAGTGCCCAGTACACCAGGTCTGGCCTCAGCCACCAGCACTGTAAGCTGCCGGCTGCCTGCAGAGACATGCAAGGCAGCCATGCTGTGCAGAAACAATAATAATGCATTTGCAAAATGCAGTCCTGTGTTTCATTGCCATTGTTTACCAGGGCATGACGCAACTCCTATCTAAGAGATGAAAACCTGGACTGGGCTCTTTGCACTCTTGATAATTGCCTTTTTGTGGAACATCACCCTGTGCAGAACCACTCAGACATCAGCTGTGCAGCCAGCCTCTGCTAGGGCCAAGCGGAAAAACAAGTCCAAAACCAGAACCAAGGCATCTGGCCTGTTTTTCAGTTTCCACTTGAGCACAGGTGATTGCCTTTTCCTCTTGCCAGTTGCCAAAAGGACAGCAACAACCCATCCAGTCAGTGTATTTGTAAGTTATTTAACATCTATCGTTCCTAGAGCCTTATTCTGAGACACCTAAGCTCCTCCTTCACTGTCATTCCAGCAGCCAGGGCATGGAGCATTCTGCAGGCATTGGGCCAGATGGCTCCTGGAGCCCAGCAGTGGAGCTGGTTGAGGGTCACAATGGATGTGACCACTCCTCTGGGATGCAACAAGCATGTGCTTATCTGACTGCACTCTTGAAGGTTAAGTCCTTGAATGGCTGCACAGCAGCTTCCTTGCACCTAGTCTGAGTCGCAGAGACTGTTGACTTCTCTACAGAGCCAACCAAACTCACAAGCATTAAATTAAAATTCAGTAACTCTCAGTCTACTGCCAGCCAGATCAGAGTTCAGATAAAAACCACCCTGGCAATGTTTAACACATTTCCATCCAAGTTCATCTGAATTTGACACACAGTTCTGCCTGGGAAAGGAGATACGATTGTTTCAATCTGCTTGGCCTTTTTGGTGAGTGCTCTTTCTCTTTCTCTCNACAGTGATCTGAGAGCGTGCAAGAAAAAATGCTTTACTTTTTCCTGAAAGCCCTGTGCCGAGGGTGGTGTTTCCCCACCTCCACGCTGCTGACAAACGCTGATGTAAACACCATGCATATGCCCGTCAAAAAGGCCACAGGGGTTTTCACGTGAATCCTGTGTTTTTTCCACAAACCCCATTACACTGTACTTCAACTTAAAATATATCTCCTTGTTTCTGGTTAACCTACAACCCCTCTAAGGTTAATATGTTTTACAGCAGCAGGCAAAACTACTCAGCAGAACCAAATTTGGAATATAGGCGCTTCTCGGCTACAAAACCCTTTCAAGAAACAGTTGCAACTGTGGCTGTACTAAAATCAGAAAAACCAATACTGACACAAAAAATGTTTGAGGAAAAAAAACCAAACAGCTATGCCTTCGGTGTTGACAGGAGTAAAACATGTCATTTACAACGCCACCGAAAACATAACAGGAAGGAAGCAGACCTCAGAAACTATAAACAGAATTTAACAGAGGTAGGAAGTACCTCAAATGCTTTCACATAGTGACTGTAAAAAAGATACTAAAAGGAGAAAATGTTTCCAGGAGTTTTTTTTCTTGTTTGCTTTTTGTTTCTTCCCCACTTCAGGTATTCACAGTTATTATTTTGAACAGTAAGAAATGGTCACAAAAGTAAATGCAGCTTTAAGTCTTCATGTGCAAAACAATTTATGGTACAAATAACAGCTTGATTTTTCCTTCCACTCACCCCCCTGCACCATTCCTCCAAGCAAGTTGTCTTTGGCCAGATTAGATGGTGCTCTTATCCCACCCTCTCCACAGCTGCTGGCTTTAAATTATTTTACTTCAAGGAAAATAATTAAAAGCACATTCCAAAGCCAAAAATTATAATGCAGTTCAATAGTTAATAGGAGTCTGCACAAAAAGAGAAAATACTCACCCCTCCATTTTCAGACGCTTCAAAGATCTCGTAACTGTATTTCACACCTTACTTGCTCTGTAAGCTCCTGCACCCAGAAACCCCTCTCAGGACCCTGATTTCCCACAAACAGGGGCTACCTGGTAAATTCCCTCCTATTTGCAGTTTCACAGCTTTAGTTTACTTTACTGTCCTCCTCCTTTTCACCCTTTCCTAGCTTTACTCACTGGAAACTACAAAAACCAGGAACTAAGTGGCAGTCAGAGGATGCCCACATGCTGGGCTGGGCAGGAGAATACCAGCTTGGTCCCCAGCCCCAGTAGCCCTGGCAGGGCAGGGGCAGAGCACAGCAGCACCAGATCCCCAGCTGCAGGGCTCTGCTGCACTGTCCATGGACCTGGAAACCATCAGCCAAAGGGGAACCTCCCTATTTTCCCTTTTTCTGCTACCTGTGGCTGATATTGCAGACATTTCCGTAAAAAAAATCCTTACCTTTTGACCTTTCTCAGCACTTTTGGCTCAGAACAGAGTTCCCCATAGACAGCCAGCAGCGCTGCCCAGGTTCACAGCACAGAACCACAGGCCTTACATTTGTCCCATTACTGAAAACAACACATACGCACCGAGTTGGTAGGGAAATAGAACTTTATTCCAAGACACGAGCTGAAGCAATGAGCATATGAAGCAACAACCACTAGAAAAAAAATGAAAAACACATCAAACATTTGTATTGTACCAGTTAAGTTTGAACACAGAAGTCCCTTTCAGTAAAATGTATGCGCAGGACAAAAGCACGCACGAAGCTCAGATGGCCACCTAGAGCATTGCTTTTAATGTCTAAGAAAGAGGTCTCCCCTAGAAAAATCTTTAAGCCAGGAAAAAAACCCCAAAACCTTCAAGTAACAAAGTAGAAATGATCTGTTCATTCTGCTTGGCACTGTGGAGAAGGAGCAGGATAATATATCCCAAAAGAGTATGCATCTTTAAGATGTATAAATTCAAAGTCCCTAAGACACAAGTCTGCTGCCAGACCAAGTACCATTTTTTCTTCCTCATTTAGGAAGTCAAGTGAAGTATGTCTGCTAAGCACAGGCGGATCATGTTCTGGAGTGAAAGGTGCTAAGATCACATGGCCTGCCTGCCAGCCAGGAAACTTCATTGACACACACCCAACAAACCTCTTCTCTTTGTCTTTCTAGCGGCACCCTATCACTGAAAGCTGCAAACTGCATCAAATTCTGCCAACATTCAAACAAGTACTTCCTCAACTGTCTTAGTACAGGAGGCCAAATGCTGCTCTCCTCGAGCTCTCCCTTCACATTAATTTCAGTACCACTGGAAGAAAGCTGCAATTGCACACAAACAGCAGAGTTGGCTCTGTGTAAGTCAGAGGTGGTGGTTATTTCTACCTGGCTTATGCATGTGGCATCAGAAAGGGGTAGATGGACCATTTCTGTGCTATTTGCAAGGTCTGCCAACTTCATTCTAATGCATATATATATACATACACATATGTATGTATGTATAATGCATGCATAGTAGCTTACAATTATAAGAAAAATGCAATTTATTTATAAACCTGTTCTTTGGGACACTAGAATTTTAGTGGTTAATCCACTAAATTCACAGGTAATAGGAGCTGAATGGTTACCTTTCTTAACACAGTACCATAAATGCATCACTTTAGAAACTGCTATCATGGAGGCTAATGCAATAACAACAATGGCAGCCACAAAATTAGTTGTCAGGACAAGTGTCAGGCATTAAAAAAATATGTCTTTGAAGAATTGCATTGTTTTCAAAAAATACACTGAAATATTCTATACAAGAATATAGGCATCACACTTATGAATCTAAATTTATAACCACTTACATGTATTAGCTATTCTCATAAACCATCTACATTTGCTACCCAACTACAGTAGCTACAGTTTCAAATTGGGAACACGGCAAATTTATGTACCTTCCCTGAGATCAGTAATCCAAAAATAAATAGCCCTGCAAAGGTAACAGTGTAAACTCTGAATTTAAGTCTTCAGTAAGGATCAGTCCTCAAAAGCCAAGAAGAACATTAGGCAAACGTAAACACAGCAATCATTTTGTCAGTTTTGAGTTAATTCTCAGTGACAGTGGAACCCTATGTGAGACGTAGCATCCAAATGTTGAAGACCCGTCATTTTTATTGTACAATACAGTTGTCCTAGTTGTTCACTTTCCTATCATTGAACCCCTGAACACATCCAGCTGGGATTGTGGATCTCCAAATCGTGACCCAGATCTGCTCTTCCACTCTGCACAATCTTTGGAGTGCCTTTAAAACCACTATTTCTGAGCTTCTTACTCTTGAATAGAGGAATGGCGAATAGATCTGTGGTAATCCTCTGGACTAGTCACAAGTTCTGGTAAATCATAGCCTCTCAGCAGATGTCCACTGTTTTGTTGAGCAAAGTAATACAGCTGCCTGGCAAACATTGGTTCAACCTTAAGAACAGACAAAATGTTAAATCAGACATGTGACAAAACTTCACACTCCTCGTCTTAGTTATTCAGGGTGGTTCTAAGTTAAAAACAAGATGGGACAGAACAATTCTGCTTACCAGAATGGGAATACAATTTCTGTGGTTCCACTAATCTCTGTTTTAAACTAGGTGTTGCCTAGCCTAGACTACCACTGCTGCCAAGTGCCTCACTACCTTCATACACTCCTTACCTTCATCACCTTCATTAGACAGGTCTGTAGCAGTGACTCAAATGATGTATCAAAAATTGCAGTCCCTTAGCCAGCCCCGGGATGTGAGCAATGCCTACAGGACACACATGCCCACGGACACTCAAGATGTTTAAATACATGTTGAACATGCCAAAAGTCTTGTCTGCAAAGTACTTTGGGGACTTGAAATGTCAGAGCCCTCAGGTAGGCTGAGGCATGTCACCAAATGACTGTGTCTGAAGTTAGATTTCAACCTCACATCAAGGTTACTCTTGTTTCTGTTCTTTCGAGCTCTGATGAGGAATTTGTTCAACCACCAAGTGGGATTTGTATGAGTTAACACTGCCTTCACTTCTGTCTCTTCAGAAACCACCACTCCCTCTCAGGCCTTGGGGCTCTGACTGTAAATATTTGAGCTGTACACTGAGAACAAACACCTGAAGCTCTTCTTACTCTCAGTGGAGGACAGGCTGGATGACACTTCTCCACAGCCCTCTCCTGCTGGTCAGCCAATCCCTCCATATTAAAAGACACAGGCACTGTTTTGGAGGAAATTCATGCCATGGTGGAAGGCAGTGGGACGGGTGCCCCAGGCAGCTTCCAGTGCTTAACTGTTTGGTGGGGTGGTAGAGTCCCACCAGCCCACAAGTCAGGACAGATCAAGAGGATTAGCAGACTGAACAACTGGCAAAGGGGAAGCCTGCTTTCCAGAGCAGGAGATACAGGCTCACAGAGAAGATACCAGGACAAAAGATGGAAAAGGGGGGCTGGAGAGAGGACCTAGGAAGCAAGGATGGAAAGCTGAAAAGCCAAAATAGGAATGGAAAAGAGTTGAAGGAGAGTCAGGGATGGGTAACCATCTCTAACTAGACATTGCACAGCTCAGGATGCATTTGTGAGCTTCTTAACTTCCACCCCAGAGACCTGCTAGGCAGCAGTGTGGCAGCACAAAAGCTACACAGCCTAAGCAGAGGCCAAAGCTCATGGAGGTCTGACTTGGGACCCATCCTGCTACTGAGGGGGCTTTTGAAAAATCTAAAAGATACCAGTTTTCTTCTCAAGAATGCACTAAGCTAAGGCCTGCCACTAATGTGTGTATTACCACCTCTCTTGTGGTTTTATGGGCCAATACAGCCAATTCAGAAAGTACATGGTCTCAGTCTCCATCATCCTCTCTCAGAGAGCATCCCGAAACAGCAGCTTTGAGTGTGTGTGAACCGAGGTGAGTCAGCCTGACAGCTGCTGAACCCTGAAGCTGCACAGGCAGCACCTGCATCCCATTAAGGGCTGAGGTCCTTGAGATGCAGGCTGGGATTCTGGAGCACCTTCAGGCGCAGTGGGTGAAAAAGCACCACATCCTGCGCTGGCCAGGCAGCCCAAGGAGCTGCACAACTGGGCTGGTGGTGATAACAACACAGGTTCCAGATACGTTTCATCTTTAGATGGGATTTGCAACAGATCACAAATGACAGGCTCTGCAGAGAGGAAAATCAGGTGCTCTGCCCTCCTGAGGGTTACCAGTCAGTCCTTGGCAGACCTGGGGATTAAACCCTGTTCTGGAAAGTGCTGCATTTTCAGCAATTTACTACCTCCCTCAATCTACATGAGGCACAAAAGCCTGACTGGCAGATTCATATCCTCCAAGGAGTGTGCTTGTTTTAGGTAAGGCAGAAATCCTACTTACATGGGCTGTAATTAGTTTCCTCTGCCTCTGTGGATCTGGAAATTCCTCCCCAAAGCACAGAGCGACCTGGTATCTCGGCAGCGGGCGTCCATGGTGAGCAAAGGCTTGGAGCTCTGGGAAGAGAGAAAGTACCATGCTGTGGAATAATCATGGGAGATAGGCAAGCTACTCACTCACTCCCACCACCAGCATGGGAGAGAAAAACAGAATGGCAAAAGGGAAAAAAAGTCTTGGGACTTTTTAATGGGTAAAAAGAAATGGGTAAAAAGTTTAATGGGTAAAAAGAAACAAAGAAGACAAAACAAAGAAAAACAAGTGATGGAAAAAGCAATCACTTGTGACCGGCTGACCTACACACAGCCAGCACCCAAGCAACAGCAACCTCTGGCAAATTCCCCCATGCCCTGTTTTACTACAGAACACAAGGTCATATGGAATGGAATATCCCTCAGCTGGGGTTGGCTGCCCTGGCTGTGCCCCTTCCCAGACCCTTTCCACCCCAGACTGTGGCATGTGAGGGCATAGTGAGACACGGAGAAAGCCTTGACATTGTGCTTGCACTCTTCAACATCAGCTAAATTGTCCCTCTGTTATCAGCATTGTTTAGGTCACAAATCCAAATCATAGCACCACATGGACCACTGTGAAGAAAATTAACCCTGCTCCAGTCAAAACCAGTACAGGCCAGTAAGACAGACTTTGCAGACAACCCTGGAGCACAGTGGAGAAGATAAAGTAACTCCAGGGGATGATGAGAGAGGTCAGGAAAAAGACATAAGGTAAGCACAAGACACTGAGTTTGGAGATTTTCCCTCAGATCAGGGGGAGCCAGTTACAATGCTGCAACTTTTCTGTTTCCTTTGTCTCACAATTAATTTCATATGCACAAACCAAGAGGTCTTCCAATTAGTAGGGACAGCAGAACCCCTGGAGCAGACACTGCTGGTAGCTGGGAACCATTCAAGCAGACACACAAGAGCAGCACTGAAACCAATGGCTTGGTAGTGCCAGAGACACAAAATACTGGCAGGCACAAAATTCAGCCACAGTCAGGTTGTCACAGAGCCACTGCCATCACTGTTGCTAGTGTGGGACACTAAGGTAAGGAAAGGGGAAGGGCTCTACTGCAGCCATGTACTGAGCCAGTAAAAGAGCTTTTTGTGTCTTCTGTGCCCCTGCACTCTCTGTGCTAACCCATAATTTTGTGTAAAGTGAAATGATGAAATTATATTATTGTTCTAATAGTCAGTGTCCCCTATGAAAAGTAGCAGGGAATGCCTTTATAAGGTACTTCCACTCACACCAAAATCTCCAGTGTTGTGGACCAAATGTTATGGCTTTGACACTGCGTTTCCATCCAGAAAAGAGAAAATTTCATCTGACATAATATCCTTGCTAAAGTGTGTGTTAAGTGCTGTGTTTCTACACAGCTGATAGGTAAGTAATCCATTTTAATTTATAAGCCTGTCCACATTTTCTAGAAAAAGCTGCATGAATGTTAATGAAGTACCATCCCTGCAAGAGAGGAAAATGAGACCCTTTGAACTTGACATGACAAATGCATCTTTCCCCAAAATACACCCCTGCCATTCCTACTCTAAACTGTAAGCTTTTCAGACCAAGGTGTGGATTCCGTGGGTAACACAACAGCATCCCTGCCCTGGCTTGGACTACCAGTCTTACTGAGAGGGCCAGTAAAACAGCAGAATAATGGGGGCCTCACTTAAAACATGGAGTAAAGTGTAGCTTTCCCCAAGGTCTCCCCAAAAACCCCTGAAGAGTGCCATGAGCTCTCTGGCAATAAGGCAAGAATGAGATATTTTCCATGGGACTCTGCTTCCCTCTGTGCTGCTAAGGGACAGAGGACAATCCACCCAAGGCCAATCCAGCCACACTGCTAATGTGCAACTTCTTTCAGCTTCCTCTTTCCCTTGTTACTTGGCCTCAGCAATTCTCCAAATCCTGAATACCTGTGGGAATGCCTACAGCACAAATCTGGAGAAGAAAGCCCTTTCTTTCCTACCACCAGGATAATCATGGTTTGAGGTCAGCCCTGTGCTTCTCCGAAACCTTTCACTTGCTCCATCTTCCTTTCCAGGCCCAAGTGCATCATCCAACACCAACAGGCTCCCCATGTGCCTCCCCAAACCTTTCCCACCTCCTGATACTCTGGCTCCAGGTGCCACTCCTTCTGTCCCACCAACTGCTCTCTGGCTGCCACCCTCACTCCAAGCTCTCTTCCTCTGTTCTACTCTCCACCCAGCCAAATTTACACAATCACAATGCATTTCTCTCTCCACAGAGACCATTCCCCTGGTTTTTGATTTATTGCCCCATTTTAGCTTTCTCAACAGCAGAGGCTTCTCAGCACAGGTCCCAGTGCTGGAGTGCAGTTTGCACTGTAGGGGTCAGCTCCTCAGGGGTTTGCCAGGAGCTGTGGTGGGTTCATAGCAGTTCTGCATCTGCCCCTTTCTCTGCTGTTCATGATTCCCTCTCCTGGCAGAGATCTGCCTCTCTTCCCAGGGGAATCCCTGAGCTTACTTGCAGGCTGGGACCTCAACACATTCAATTAACACACAGATGTGACAGGCCCATGACAAGTCACTTACAAACTTCACTGAGCATCATCACATGCAAAAACTCACTTTGCACACGCCACAGACTGTGACTGCAACCACACACTTGGGTTTGCACAGGCACTGGTGCATAAGTAATTTAGGAGGGGTGAAAAAAAACTACTGCTTGAGCTTATCTTTGGGGTTAAGTGTCTAAAAAGAGATGTCCTGTCAACCATTTGGAAGAACCCAGAGCACATCTAAAAAACCACCTGAGAAAAGGGAAAGGGATTTCCAAAACCATCACCAGGCGCAGAATTATACATCTTTAAATTAGCATGTGATTGAAGCCCAACCCAGTACTTAACCTCAAATTCCCCTTTCTAACTGTCAATTCTCACATCTATACAAGATTTCTCTCTTTAAGTGCATTTTTTTCTTGGCTGTTTCTCTAGGACAACATATCAGCCTTGGAATATAAAGTATGCTAAAGCTGGTGATTTGGATTTTGTTTGCTGGGGTTTTTTTAAATTTTGCAAGGCATTATTCACCTGAGAGTGTCATGCCAGTGCTGATACCCTGTTTTAGTAAGAAAACACACCAAATCATAACCACTTCATTCACCTCTAAGTGATGCCAGAAATATCCAGAAAGGGTGAATGTCTATTCCTGCTGCCCAAGCTGTCCTCTGGGACAATGACCATCTCCCACCAGTTCCTCTGGTGGACAGCCCTCTTCTCTGTAACTGATGAGGTGTGCTGGGAAGTGGGGTTGAAGCTTTGCCCCTTCCCATCACAGGCCACTGGAGAAGCCACTGTCCTAAAGCCCTCCCCTGATCCCTCTGCACTGCCTTGTGCAAAATGACACCTTTCCAGAGAGCTCTGGTGAGGTATGCACCTTCTTGCTCAGAATATTAGGCAATCCTGAAACTCCAGAGTTTGTGAAATCTTTTTGAATTCCTAGATAGCTTTTAGACACTGGCACAGACTGAAAATAAGGCTTGCTACCAAAATTTGTATACTCTGGGCAAGACCTCAGACTTGTTCTAAGGTTAAGCTGAGGTGTCTGTGCAGACCACAGACCTATCCAGGACTTGGACTGGCAAATCCAAGATGAGGATCCAGTTTTCTACATCAATTTATGGAAAAACTATTTTGCTAGGTTCCTCCTTATGCTTCGTATAGAAATGTGAAAGGTTGGGTGTCACCAGCTGAGTTGGTCTGTGCAGGGGCACTGATTGTGCAGAGAGCACAAAAATTTATAGGATTACTTGGGATTCCAGAATCCCTTGGCTGCATTTGCCCAGAAGTATCAAGGGGCAATTCTCACTTTAATGAAAAGAGCCCTCCCGTAAATCTGCTGTGGACAGCGACCCAGTGACATTTCCCAACAGGGTATCAAAGCCATAGTGGGAATTACCTGCTAAAAACTGCTGAGTATCAAAGAGCTTGCACGTTTGGTCCCGCTCCAGCTTGTTGGGTCGGTCACTGCAGAGCGCCAGAGGCCCGTCCCAGTAGATCCTGCTTTGGCAAAGTCTCTTAGCATAGAGGCCATCAGGTGCCATCCATAGAATTACTCCTCGTTCCAGGTGGTTCAGTAGTTTTTCTATGTTCTTCCTCTGGCCGTTATCCTCTGGATAAGGGAAGATAACTTGGTCCAGGCTGCTGACCTCGTAGCTTTGGCCGTGGGATATCCTACAGCCTTCAGGACTGGAAGTTGTCACCTCCTTCACCAGTATTTCACGGTAATATAAGCAGATGTGGAGCCGGCAGTCTACAAGGAGAAACAAACAGACAGACAAAAAACAAATCACTGTGATACATTAATATGGATGTTTTATGTTTCAGATCTGTGCTAAGGCCAAGAGACAAGTTTGCATAAGATTTCTGAGCCCAGTGGTCAACACCACCCAGAAGCTCATATTAGTCAAAAAATAAAAATAATATAAATGCTAAAATTTTTCGGGCATGGTAGCACTAATGCTCTCTCATCTTATAAAAAGGGCTACCGATGTGTGGGAATTTGGTAGGAACTAAAATCCCACAAACATCACATTTCCATTTAAAAGGAAAAATATTCACAGAAAAAGTTGATGTTGGTCACATTTTCCGAGTTCGCGTCACAATTAAACCCACTGGCTCAGTACACTTCCTCAGATATAACAAGGAAGTAGCTGTGTTTCCCCCCAGACTTTGCATAGAAAAGGCTTCTGCACTGGGGACCTGCAAACCTGCACTCAGCTGCCTGGAGGGAAGCAACTACTGGCTCCAGCTCCAAGAGGGCTGCACCCAAAATCCCCTGCCTTGCTTTCAAATAGCCATTTGGTCCACTTGGCTGACTCCTACAAATTCACACAGCACTGAATATATATATACACACTGTATATAGAATATACATGTGTGTACAATGTATGTTCACATACACACACAATGAGAAACACACATCTATGCACACAGTGACCCTGATTCAGGAGAAAAATCCCACTTAAGAAACCCACCAAGTATCACTTCACAGGTCTATCCATTATTTCTGTGAAAAGCACATTCCCACACCTTTTTCCAGAATTACTTAGATGGTTCCCCAGCATCCAGATATCTGCCAACCTGGCTGAAAGAACTTCCATTTTCTTCCTGAATGTATTTTTTTTCCCCACTAGGAATAACAAAGCAGAGCAAAGCCAGATGGCACCAACAGCACTACAAGGTACGCAGATAACATCAATTTTTGGTGGGGGCAGGGGGTCTCCTCCCAAATGAAAACCTGAGCCTTAAGTCACTGACACTCCTAAATTGCCAAACTCCTCTGGGAAGGCCTGATGTCTCATCAAAGCTACCCAGCACTAATACCACAAGCCATCGAAGCACTTCCAGCTTTAACCACCTTCATCCCTTGGAGCTGGGCTTGGAAATGCTTAAATATCCTGGAAAACAGAGACTTACACCATACACCAAATTAATTCATTAAAGAGGGTTTTTTTGGTTTTTTCCTTATTATTTTTCCTGGAGAGATGGTGCCTGGGCAAGTCAGAAGTGGGAATCTCTTGTCAAGCTCCCCAGGAAGCCTGGGGGGTTACAGACCTTACCTGACAGAGCGAGGGCTTCGCCAGACCTCATGCTTGGCTCAATTGGGATGCCAGGAGTCTGGGACTCAGGAGGAGCACAAGCATAAAAGGTTCCTGTCACCTGACAACCTGTTTTCACAAACAAAAGTCAGTGACAGTGGCCTGAATCTTAAAAGGAAAGCTAGGGCAGAGATCATAGCAATGCAAAAGTGAGTTTTCCTGGGCCCCAAAAGGAGCTCTCTTTCCCCCTCTTAAAAAGGTGCTATTTCCCAATTCCTTCACGTAGGCCAACTCTACCAATCACTCCAGATGTTACCTGAACTGTATTTTCATGTGGGTCTGCATGAAATAGTCCCTTAGCCTTTCTATATTCCCCTTAGTCTTTTTCCTTACTTAACATGCTATTCCATTAGAGAAATCATTTATATTTTTTAACTAGACTACAGTGCTCTTAAAAGTCGCCTGCATTAAACAATTCCTATTTCCAAAAAACTTTACTAATGATGGGTATAACAATAAAACTGAGATTAATACTGCTTAAATGTAGGTAAACAAAAATTTGTAGCAGGAGATTATTAGGGTTTTATTAACAAAACTGCTGTTAAACTGTTCCAACCGATGCCTTTCAGTAAGTGGATTATACCATGGACAACTGATGTTTTTCCTCTGTTTCTTAACACCAATAAAAGTCTTTGGAAGATGATGCAAGTGGCTTGCAGACCAGCACACATTATCTTTCCCAGTGGCAGAACCCACCTCAATCAGGAGCTGGAGCAACAGGGATAAAAAACACCCACAATCTCTCGATGCATTTTAGAGCCCAGTGAGAAACACAGTTTCGAGCACTAACAACTGCCTACAAATTCAGCAAAGTATCCAAATGTGTGTAAGTGCTGCAGAGGATGCATTTCAGAGCAGAGCTCATTCTGCTCACTACCTTTTTTTTTTTTATTAGCAAATAACTCAACTAAAAGCAAAGCATTCTGCCTAAAAATTGCAATACACTGCCAGCAAAAGTTGCAGTGCACTGAGTATTTACTTTTTAGCAGATCCAATGATTTCTCTGTATCAAAATCAGGAGAGAGCTGTCCTTTGAAAATATAGCACCTACTCCAAGGGTTCTTCCTTGCCTTTCTGCCTTTCTGAACCAGCTGCTCAGCTGCTTCTCCTCACAAAGCAAATGCTTGTGTCCTCAGGTGAGTTACCCTGCAAGGGTCTACAGCACACAGTTCCCTTTCTCTTATGTTTTACTCCCTGCAAGATTCAGCACTGCAAATTTACACAATTTGGCCTTTTTCCCACAGATGCAGAGCTTGGAAAACCATGATTGTGTTAGGCTCTGGTACTGTGGGATCTTTGGGGAAGGAAACATCCCTTTATTCTGTTTCTGCTGTACCAGCCCCAAGAGAGTCTCAATCCATGACAAGTTGTCCCACTGCCACAGCACTAAAATAAAGTAATAATTCCAGCTTTCCTCTAGGGAGAATAATGCCAGTCTAACCCACAAGGCTGGAGGGAAAACCTCACTGGTGTATGCCTCAAAAAGTCCAAAATCAGAGAGAAAAAGCTAAAGAACATATGTTCCCTTTTTGGGGTTTTTGTGAGGGTTGGTTGCCTTCTTTATTGCTCAGGGCTTTTGAGACAGCTGAGGATTTTTGGGGGCTGATTTCTATCAATGCAGAGAACTGCACAGCCCACACACCACTCATACAGCGGCAGTGAATGCAAGAGACAGGACAAAGGTGGCTCCCTTTCAAGGGAACCCAGCACTCCTCTCCATCCACATCTGTTAATTCCAACCAAAGCCACAAATAATAAGCCTGGAATCTGAGGTTCCTCCAGGTGGCCAGCCTCAGCAAGCAGCCCTGAACAGGGGTGTCATGTCTTACCATTTTCACAGCCGGGCCCTTGCCAGTGATGGCCGCGAGCGGCGAAGGGGACGCTGGCGCACTGGTAGGGAATGTCAGGATGCGGCTGCTCCGGGGCAAACTCCCTCCAGTTCCGCTCGTGGGGCACCATGTAGTTCGGTACCTATTCAATTCAACGAGGTATTCTTTTAGAGGGCAGCTGCCAGAAGTAATGCTACGCATTGCATCAGCCTTCTCATCTCAGCTCCTTGATTCTCCCTGCCAAAGCCCATGGAGGTCTGAGCTGTGCCCAGGCTACGCGGATGGCACTTCGCCACCGCCACCAAGAGGCTTTCAAATGAGTTTCTCACCACTGGTGTAAATAATAAGCGGAGTGGAATAACAAAAGGCAGTCAAAGCACTGCTGGTAAATGTCTGCTTGAAAGAGCAAGGCTTCATTGGGTGCTTGCATTCTGGCACCAACAGAATGGCAGTGCACTAGAAACTGTCGTCCAACAGAAAAGAGCTATTACTCTGGGATAAACAACACCAAGGGAAATCAATTGCCCTGTGGCCTCATCTGACATTAGAAAAGTTACTTCTCAATTTCTCGGTTTTCATAATGAAGTTTCTTCACAGGGAGAACCTGAGAACCCCACCAACAAAGACAGACATAGCACAGAGCTGTGCTGTTCAGGGTAGAGGCACCAAGCAAAACACTCAACTAAGGCCATACCTGGGATGGTAGCGCAGTGTAAGGAGATGTTATTGGAAAGGGATGGTTCATCATTAATGGCTGTTCCTCCATGCTCATCTGTTTTGCACCTGTGCTCACCAGACAGATGAAAATATATTACATCAACCACATCTTAAGGAAATGTGAAACTGGCACAATAAAGACAAATCCATACAACCTGCCACTGAACAGAGAGAGGACCAAAATGCCTTCCACCACCCACTTGGGACTGGATTCCCTGCCCCCCCTTGCCGTCAGCTCTGGGAGGCAGCTGTCCCACTGGGATCTGCAGTGTCCCACAGCACGGTGCGTCCCAGCCTAGTGCACATTGATGCCAAGCCTTTGCCTCCCTGCCTGGCACCAGGGCCTTCTCGGAGAGCAGGCTCTGCCCTGCCCCTGACCTGGAGGCAGCAGGCTGGGCATCTCTCACACCCAGCTCTTCCCCCCCAAGGCAGTTACCTACTGTCTGCCCCAAAATTGCTCTTCCCTATATTTGGAATCTAGATCCAGCATGCAATTTTTTTTTTTTTTTTTTATTTTTTTTTTTTTGCCTGTCCCTTGAGCTGCCTGCTTGGCTCTCACTACACAGAACTGGCAGCGAGGCTCCAGCTAAAACAGCAATTCCCCCAGTGATGTGCAGGCGCCTGTCTGCATCTTCCTGCAGGGGCTCCCTTTCAGTGCTCCAACTCAAACGCCAGCAGTCCTCCTGCAGACACAGCCTCTCAAGTCACCAGAACAAGCTGCACTTGAGCCCTCATTTTGGTCCCTTAAAAGACTTAAAAAGGCTGCAGGGCAATTCCAGAAAAGCACACGTCAGTCCTCATATGCTTGCAAGGAGGCATATTCACATTCTGTTACACAAGGAATTTGAGATGCTTTACCTTTTTTGGCTCCTTCTGGCACTATTCTGTACACTTTATAGGGATCTGAGATGTCCAGCTGGCTTCTCTCCACCAGTTCTTCAAAGTCATTGCTCTTGTTCAAAGCACACCTTAATCTTGTCTTCCAGGTAGGGGGATCTGGTTTATCAATGCCCTCTCTGAACTTTCCTTTAAAAAGAGCCCAAGCCTAGAAACATTTCAGATAATCAAAAGAACAGGAAAAAGAAAAAAAAAAAAAAAAAAAAAAGAATCAAGTACAAGGCACAATGCTTGAAACAGCGTATGTGTGTGTGCTTACATGTGCATGAATTGTTCATGAATTTACTCCCTACAGGTTTAGGCTAAAAAAAAAAGCAGCATAGTGAGGCACAATAAACAGTTTAGTGAGCATAAGAAAGAGGAATGAATGTGGAAATGGATGTGCTGCAGTCCCAGAAGCATTTAGCTCCAAGCAGGGAATTGTGGAAGGTGGGCTGCCCCGCAAACACAGGGACACCAGGGCACAGCCAGCGCCACCCGCCAAGCAGTGTCCAGCAGCAGCCAACCAGCAGAACCAGCCTGCAGAGGCAGGTGGCAAGGATGGGATGGTGAGGGGCACCCCTCCTGCCCTGCCAGTGTTCCACAACCCTGAGCCCAGGCTGAGCCTTACCTTGAAGAGGGCGGCGTCCTCCTCGCGGTTGTAGTCCTGCTTGCCAGCGTGCTTCCAGGGGATGCGGAAGATGCTCTTCTCGTCGTTCTCCCACACCAGCCCGGGGTACTTGCCGCTGTCTATCTGGTCGATCAGCCACTGGCGGAGTTTCCCATTGCCGCAGCTCACTGAGTTCATCCCGCACTCGCCCGGCTCCAAGTTCATGCCACTCGTGTCAGAGGGTGGGCAGGGGGTTTTGGGGTGCCCCACCAAGCTGACCTCTCCACACACGTCCAAGCAGCGGCTCTCTGATAGGCTGCGGAGGAGGGGGAAACAGGCAGGATGTGAGGAGAGGCAAACCCACAGGTCAAGCGCTGGGCTAAGTCTGCACCAGCGGTGCCCAGTCCCTGATGCCACACGCACCACACCAAACAGCAGCCACGGCACGCAGGGAGGCCCCGGGGGCCCCGGGAAACACGGTACAGAGCCTCAGGAAACTGGGCACAGCCCCCCACAGCCCTCCCCAGGCACTGCCTGTGCTGCAGACTTTGACAGACTTCCCCCGTCCCGATACTGTTTTGCATGAACAGACATCGGTCGTTGAAATTTTTATTGTAAGTGACTTAAGTCACAACTCCCTTGTCCTGCCGAGAGTTCAACTCGGGGTTTACTTTTCGACCAAAACAGGAAAATATTGCATTAAAATATATTTGCATATGATCGTGCCCATATGTGATATCAGACACATCACGCACACGATTCAGAGGGTTTATAAGGCATCTATCTATAACACCAAAGTAGCTTTCACAAGCTCCCTTCAGCAAGACACACTTGAACACATGACGTCCTATACATATCTACCCCTCCAACTGCTCCCAGCACGCACACATAGCAACATTCGAATCTGTACACTGCACATTCCTAAAAGTGGAAAGACAGCAACCCACAGAGCCCGGCACAGGGGCACGTATGTCCCCGGGGACGTGGGAGCTGGCAGCCCACCACACAGAGCCCTAGAGCTGCACGCAGAGGCGCAGGCGCGCACGGAGAGCGGCGCGGCTCCGCAGGGATGGGCACGGCCGGGAAGGTGCGAACGCCAGGACACCGGCACCAGTGATGGGGACCTAGCTCACCAGTATGGAAAACGCCTGAATGCCCGAAATCTTAGTTTGGTGGGTTCCCACTTCACCCCACTATTACATCTAACAAAATTAAGCGATTCCTCACCCAGGAATCTTTGCCTCTACCCGCGGGGAGCCTTCCAGAGCCCCTTGCCAGACAGGCGCACACTACTGTGGGCAGATAGGCAGCACCGCTCCGCATCCCTTACACCCCTCGGCAGGGGCAGCATCTCCCCGGACACCAAACACGGTCCCCGGCATCTCCCTTGCACATGGTGCGTCTGGGGGGATGGGGAGCGTTCGGGACCACGGCTCCCCAGCGCGGAGCCCGTAGGAGTCCGTGCGAAGACCCCAAAAAAGTCACTTTCCCCCCTTTCACTGTGCACAAAGCAGATCCCTCTCACACATCCCCGCGACCCTCCCGAGGGTAGCGGGAACCGGCCGGGCCGGGGACCGGTGCGCGCCTTCACCTCAGGAGCGGATAACGGGTAGTTATTATTCCTTTTCCTTTAAATTAAGGGGAAAAAAAATGGAATGATG
>VXBU01022441.1:84519-99604 GCA_013400315.1 Bombycilla garrulus | reverse complement strand
GATGGAGGGCGTCGTGCCGGGCGGGGGGGAGGCGGGCCCGGGCCCGGAGGTGGAGCCGGCGGAGGGGAGCGGGGACTTGGAAAACATCTGAGGCAGTGACACATACTCATTGCTGGTAAACACGCTTCGGGCGAGAGGGCGTATAAGCCCGGCGCCCTCTGCGTCCCCGCTGGGTTGGGTTTTTTTAAATCTGTACAGACAGATGTACTTATATAAATAGCCCGGGAAACTCCTACCAACGAGAGCCGGGCGGCTTTTACTGTAAGACCCAGCTCGTTACACCCACCAGAATCGTCCTAGACGGCGCCGGCCGGGCTCCCGGGATGCTCGGGGAGACGCGGGGGTATCCGCCCACCCGCCCACGCCGTGCCCGGGGTCGGCACCCCTGCCGGCACCCTCTGCGACCCAACCCCTCTTTGCTCGGGCTACAGAGCCGGGATCGCGGAGCGGAATGAGACACACACCCGCCTCCTTTCCCCCCCAGGGCTCGGGGTCTCCCCGACCAGCCTACTCCGTGTTTTGCAGCCCGAAAGGTGTGAGGTGGGGGGCAAGGTGGGGGAGCAGCAGCGGCACCGATCCTGGAGGCAGTGAACCCCGATGGGGCGGCAGCGTCGGGGGCAGGGGCAGCCGCCAGCTCCTGCCGGGAGGGCTCCCGCCCAGCTGAGCCCAGGGGATGCTGCCTCCGCAAAGCCCGTCTTGAGGCACCGGAGCTGGAGCACGCTCGCTCTCCTGCCTTCAGAGCCTCCTGCCGTAAGGTGGTGGGAGCTGGTGGATGAAGGAGAGAGCTGCGAGCTTGCGCGAAACTCCCTCTTGCCGCCTTTCAGGTTTCAGGCACGTGTTTGGTATCACGGCACACTGGTGGTGTTGTTCTGTTCTAACGTCCCCAGCGCACATCCATCCACCTCATCTCTGCCGCAACGCCTCAGATCACAGAATCTGTCACCGCGCTGCACCGGAGGTTTAGGATATTAATTGCAAATCTTCAACGCCATCTTCTGAAATTTAAATGTAATTATCGTTGGAGGGAGAAGTGAGAAGTGCAGGCGTTTTCAGGTACTGGGTTTGTAACACACCATCCATCCTCTAAAAAAAAGCACTGGCAGGGCCAGTACAAAATCCTTTCAGTTGTGAGCCAAGGCCCCCTTGGAACATTGGAATACATGTCTGAGATTCGAGGTGGCTGCTACCATAAATCAAGACAAGTAACCACAGCTTTACCAAAAGGCATCTGAAAGACTTTCTAAAAATCCAGTTTCAATTTGTAGGGTTAAGATTGTGTGGTACTCAGGGTGCCAGCTGTAATTTCACTAAGTATAAAACCATCTTGAAATATATCACAGTAAAAGGAACACTTCTCATGTCTTCTCTTTTGTGGTTTTTAAATCGGCAAATTCGGGACCAGGGTGAAATATGCAGATTGGATCTGCACTAAGTCAAACCCTTGAGGAAAAAAATAAAAACCTTCTTTCTCAAATGCTGGAGAATACTTTAAAAAAAGTTGCTCTTGTCCAAAGAAATCCCATGTATAGATGAAGAAGTAGGTAAGTCGTGTGTCAAGAGAAGATAAAGTCAGTCATAAAATCCCCAGAGAGTACATATGTAGAAAATTACCTGACTGGGTGGTTTGTTGCTTTGTGCAGCAAGAACTCTAATACAAAACTATCTCCAGTTGCCTAAATGTTAGAGGAGATGATTAAAGCCAGACCCCTGCATGCACACTCAGCCTTTGCAAACCAGTCTTCTCATGAGTAGGACATTCTAATCTCATTAGCTTTGCTGATTTTGTTACCCAGTGTTTCTGGACATTTCACATTTACACTTGAGATGGCGAAAATATGCGGGACCAGTGTTTTGGTCTGCAAAGTAGAAAGCTCTGATCAATAACATAACCGTGGTATCCCCATTGAAATGCTGCATCACCGGGTTCTTTTTGTGTATCCTAAGAGACAATTCCTCCCTAACCAGCCTTGTTAATGACATGAACACTCCAGCACCTCACAGCCTGTTCATCCATATTTCTGGTGTTTTCCACACCAGTGCAAGTGCCTGACTCTTCAAATCTTACCCAAAAGCCCTGCTGCCTTCATGGAAGTTTTCTGAGTTAATGACCGAAGCCCTCTTGTGAAAATGCTCTTGCTGCTGTTTAACCACGGCAGTCACCACCAGGCCCCCTGTTTTTCACACTCTTAAGGTCACACTAAAGGCATGCCAGGAAAAGTGACTGTTTCTTCTCAACAGTTGCTCACAAGCCCTCAGCGCACAGAAAGATGGCTTCTGCTTTCACCAAACCCCTCTGAAGTCCCAGCTGACTCACCTGGGAATTGCACACAAGGTACAAAAGCAAAGACAGACAGACGTCATCTCAAAGCAGCTGCCAGGGGCTCTCTGAAGTGGGTCCCGGCAGAGAGGGGCAGTTCTGAGCCACGGGGCACGCATACAACATGTGTTTTCACCCAGGAGTTTACTCCTCCTTTCCTTCAGGAAGGTTTCCCTTCCTCTCTGGGTACAAAGGCTCTCCTGTCTCCCTAAAATACTACCGGGTGAACTCAGTCCCTAAGCCAGGGGGACATGTTAGAGGCATGCCAGGGACAGTAAGTCCGGCGGCAGAGACCTTTTGAGGACTGTGGCTTGTTCAGGGGCTCTCTCTGCACCAGGGACCATGAAATCCCCTCGGGGCATAAGCACAGGGGGAGTTCCACGGCGCAGAAGAGGAACCTGCAGAGGGGAGTGAGGGGTGCCCACGGCCTGGCGCTGCTCCGCCCCAGGGTGGGAGGGCTGCGCTGGCTGCCCTGGCGCTCTGCTGGGAGTGAGCTCACGGGGGCAGGTCCCAGTGCTCAGTAAAGTTCTGTAAAGCACCCCTCTGCACTCTGGCTGCAGCCCAGAGCAGACCCACCAGTGAGCAGGAGCGTGGCAGCAAGCGAGCTCCTTCCCCAGCTCTCCTCTCAAGTGAAGACCCTGACCAGGGCTCTACAGGAACCCAGCAAAACCTATGCTGAAGTCCTTGACAAACGACATCGATAAAAGCATTTTCAGAAGTGTATTAAGCCCCTAGAACTATTTTTTGAAAGCTCACAGCTACCTGTCTACACCTTTAGTTGTCCCTAAACCTGTTTTCTGAGATGGAGGTTGCTGTTGGCAAAGGTTTCTACTGTGGGGTTTTCATTCCTCAGAAGTCTTTGCCAATCCCAGGTTGCAAGCCCCTGTGGAATGATGGTCTCCACTGCCCAAAGCAGCAGCACAACTCAGACCCAAACAGGGGCACTGTTAAAGCATCCCAACACCACGCTTCAGTCAACAGCTCTGAGGCATGAGCTTGAGTTCAGAAGTCATTCATACATCATTAGGCTATCTGTGGATGTAATTGAATAAATTCAGAGACACTGTGGAAATTTGGGGCAGATTTCTGATTACTTTGATTTATTCCAGCAAAGCAGCTGCTCTGTAAGCAGTCTAACATGGTTCAAACAAAAACAACAATTTTACGCATCTTCTATTGTAGTAAATTCGGTTTCTGGTGTCATAAGCCTTCTCATTTTGGAAGGGTATTTGCAGTTCCTCCATTTAAAATAGTGACTCCTAAAACAGCATTAGTCAGTCATATATTTTCCATAATACTAATTGCAGAGACCTTTCAAACTACTAGAAATAAATCAAACTGGCAAGCATAGCTACGTCTTTCAAGCAGAAGAGACGCACAACCCAGCTGACATTATTTTAGGTGGATTTGGTGGATATTTTGTTTTCTTTTCCTGTACTTCCCCTCTGCTTCATAGCCAAGAATATTTTGAACCAATTCCCATTAGGCTGCTTTCATGGCTCTGTACATCAGCCTGTGCACGGGACTGAAAGATCCCTTCCCCACATGTCCTCACTTCTGAGTCGTTATAGAATCATGGATTCAGTTACGTTGGAAAAGCCCTATAAAATCAGCAAGTGCAACTGTTAACCTAGTGCTGGCCAAGTCCACTGTATAAGACAATACATTAACTGAAAAATCTACTTTTTAGAAAAATCTGCAAATTAGCCTGCCGTAAAAATGCTATGCTGTGGCTTTCCTTTGGAGAGAAAAAGTTGGCAAGCACATCTAACCAATCTGGGCACAGAAGCAGCCTGGTGCCCTTCCCCAGTGCCCAGACGTCAGGCCAAGAACTTGGAAACCCTGGGCTGACACTTTCACCTCTGAAAAAAAACAGCAAAAATTTTATGGACTTTCTGATCCTCAAGGAAGGAGGCTCCTTGCCTCCTGATTGAAAAGTCTGCTCATCTCCCCAAAGCATTTCAACCTATGGTATTCCAGATATTTTCAAAAGCAAGCAGCAGTCATGAATCTAAAGAAAAAAACAACTATAGGAAAAGAAAAAAAATTAAGTCGTTTTCAAATTAAAAAAAATGAGGAAAGCACCTGATGCACCTGGAGCTGTTGATAGCAACCTTTCCCTTAACTCAGATAATCTGAGACTTCGATCTCTGCAGGGCAGCTACCAAGGACTGCCCAGAACTGCGGGCATGGAGGGAAGGGAATCATGATTTTCTGCCAGTGATGTGAGGCACAGCATGGCCATGTGCCCCCTATTCCCTGGAGTAACAGGTCCAGCTCACTGTCACCTGGGAACCTGTGTTACCCTTCATCCAGTGGAAAAATCAAATCCAAATTATAGGATTTATCTTTTTTTCATATCCAATCTCCTTTGCTTGCAATAAAAAGATGGAGTGACAGGTAGGAACTTCAGACCATCAGCCCACCAAGACCAAATTTTTTCAACTATGTTATGTTCCCAGAGTATTTCCCATAAAGGCAGTTTACAGACTGCACTTAAAGACATCCCAAATATGATGAGCACTGACAAATTGAGCACTGAAATTTGATCACAGAAGTTAGGCCAAGCTAGGGACAGACTCTCACCATAGTGGAGAAGTGGGACTGCTCCAGAGATGGTACCTGATCTAGACACGATTTATTACAGCAAAGAACAAGGTCAAGACTGAATTCCTGCCTTGGAAACATTCCATATTTGGAGTCTGTTTCTGAGCTGTGGGACACACAAGGAGAGGGCCAGGATGGCTGTTGTGGGCCAAGTATAGAACTGGTGACAGGGGTGCTGTCACCTGTGTGCCTTGCTTGGGACACCCCCAGGATCACTGCCTTAAATCCATTCCTCCAGCAAAGAAGAAGTGAGTTCCTAGGGAATTGGGGAGCACTGAGCACTGTGTGGCTGACACATTGTTTGATTCCTGGCACACTCTGAGCTTGTCAAAACTCTGTGGCTGGATGACACTCCAAGTGCTGGACACCCTGGGCTGTGAGAGCCCTGTGCCCAGGGCAAGGGAGGCTGCATACACGACCACTTGAAATACTTTTCACTTTAAACAATTGTTGCCAGCTTTCCTACCAGCAAATGTAAGCAATGTTCTTGGGTTCCTTTTTGCCTAAATTCAAATCCACATAATTTCCTGGGTTCAAAAGATCAGCTTGGTTTTGCATATTTTGGGATTGAGGTTCCACTTCCAAGGAAGTGAGCTGCAAGGAGCCTTGTTAAAAAAGAAAATTACTTAGAGAGGGAAGGGATTAAGGTGGCACAACAAGAAAACTCACTAAAAACTAAGTACTGAATATTAAAAAACCCACAAGATACATACTGCATATGTATCATCCATTCTGCTCCTGCTACCTACTACATCCGTCCATTAGATTTAAAAGTATCTAGGGTTTCTGTTCTTTTGAACTGGAGCATTTTTCTGAAAAGCAGTGCAAAGCAGGAATTTAAATGATAGAGAAAGGAACTCAGGTGGAAGGGAGCTTTGGGAAGTTCCACAAGAGTCATAAATGTAGGTGCCACTAGGATTTCCCTGCTTTAAAGAAACTGGGAGGGTCGCCAGTGGCACACTTGAGGCACACACAACACTGTGGAAGGAGCTTCACAATTTCAAGCCTAATTCGGTTTCATCCTGTCTTGATTAGCAAGGGGTAAATCCCCAACCCAGATTTACTGAACAGATGGTGATGACATGCAGATCGTTGTGAGAAGGAGGTGGTGATGGTCTAGCAGTTTGTTACATTCTTCTTTCTGATAGACAAAAGAGGAACCCAGAGCCCCAGAGGAAAAACACTTAGTGAACAAAGAGGGGTATAATCTAAAATATTTAAAGAAAAAGGAAAACCCATTTATCTCTTCTTTAGGCAGCAACAAAAATAATGTGCCTACATTTTTTCTGTTGAGGAGAGACCTGGCTCATCATTCACAGCCTGGCTGTGTTCTACAGGCAGTGAGCAATCAAGCTCTAAATGAATGTATGTGGTATTTCACTTTGAAAAGAAACAGCTCGGCCCTATTAGATGTGCAGGAGAATGATTTAAAAGGAAACAAGTCTTTGTAAACAAGGATTTCGGTGGAGAG
Organism: Bombycilla garrulus; assembly: GCA_013400315.1. Lineage (NCBI taxonomy): Eukaryota > Metazoa > Chordata > Aves > Passeriformes > Bombycillidae > Bombycilla > Bombycilla garrulus. Next base: position 93,209 of record VXBU01022441.1, on the reverse strand, counting down.
CGAGAATGGGGGGGGTAGCAAGTCAAAATTTCTCCTGCTATCAATGATCAGTCTAGCACGTACATAAACTGGTGAAGGCTTTCTAAAAATTTTTAAAAATATGCAACAGCAAATCCAACCAAAGATCACTTTATAGAACAACACCAGATGAACCACTGGATGCTCAGTGGTTTGAGCTCTAGTTCTTGCATCAGCAGGCCCCACAAAGCACTCCACTGGCCAGCTGTCCTGGGCAGGGGGTTTAGTGCAAGATCCTGCAGGGGGAAATTCATCCTTCTGCAGTCCTGTGACAACTGGGACATTTGTGTTACAGCCCTCCTTGTCAGGTACCTTAATAAAGGAGAGAGAATGAGAGCATGGAGAGTGCTTGAAAAGCTTGAAGTAACCCCTCTCTCCTGGGAGGTCAGCATCTTTCAGCCTAAAGCAGCTTTGGCACGTTTTTCATCCTGGGTGATGGAGAATAAACCCACTAAATGTGAGGGGAAATTAACAAGAGCTGAAATGTTGTCAGAAGACAGGAGGAAACTTCACAGCATTGTGATGTTGTGGCCACTTCAGAAAAAGAGACTTGGCTGCTTTTGGCCAGAACAATGAATATGAAATTAGAGTAACGATACACTATTACATCTCCTCCCACCTTCCTCCACCCCAGACCACAGCAGCTTTTGGCATGGTTGGAAAAGGAAGGGCCACGGCAAGTGGCCACAAGTGATGGTAATGCTATATCCACAACTGTCTCATCAGGGGAACAGCATCTGGGAGCACCAAGGGCAGATTTGCAAAGGTAGAGGGGAAGTTCTCAATGCCAGGGAACTGCTGCTTTGCTTCCAGTGACATGGGAAACACTCCCCTTATTAGACACATTGCTTGTGTGCCTTTATTTCACTCTATCTCAGGAAAATTCTGAATATTCTCTTAATTTCGCCTGACAGTTGATGCAGGCCCACGATGCCTTCTGAGGACTGAACAGCTGCAGTGACTGTTGACAGCTGATGCTGCCTGGATGGCCTCTCTCATTGACTTTTGTACCAGGTTGCTCTTTCTTAGTGGTGAAAAAATAAGAGGTCTTTGCATGCATGGCTACTCGTGGTTAGCATGAACAGGAAGGATGCTCTGAAGGGTGACTTACTAGCATGGGGGAATGATTCCCTTTTGAAGCAAAATAATTTTTTTCACATTGTCAGTGATGAAAGCTTAGCCACACACACTTCTGCTGAAGGTAGCTGCATGCTAGAAAACACCAAGAAATTCCCTCACCCACTCAGCATTACTCATTTTGTTACATAATTTTTTTTTTCCTTTTGCAGTGGATTGGGTCAATAGATATACTGGCCATTAAAAACCCAGCTGTCTGTTGTGTTTGTTTACAACAAATGCAATTTGGGCTGTGACTGAGCAGGAAGGCACCATGGGCTACTGGCCCCAGCAAGATGGTGTGGATACTTTGCCACTGGTTTTACTGCAGCACCTCAGGCCCACTGTGGCACAGGTGACCTCTGGATATTCAGACCTACCAGCCTTACAAAGGCCTTCGAAATCCGCTTGCAGTGCTCCCCAGCTCTTGCTGTCCAGAAGGACACAAGCCCCTGCCAGTGGTTGCTGTAAGAAGCATATTGTCAAATGTGCTACATTGTTTTAAAGTTTTTCTAACCCTTTTCTTTCATTTAGTCCTTGCAGATGGGAGAATTTATTGGTGATATGAGAAGTGAGATGAGATCCCATTGCATCTACACATAAGGCAAAATCCTGTTACATCTCTCTATTGCTACATGAGCCTTTCCCCCACACTGGTGCTGCAGCTGGCTGCCTTGAGNAAAATCCTGTTACATCTCTCTATTTCCCCCACACTGGCGCTGCAGCTGGCTGCCTTGAGAAAGCGGGAAAAATAAAAAAAAGGAAAGAAATGACCATTTGATGGCCTTAAACTGCTACTCAAAGAACCAAAAGTCAGATCCTGCTGTCACTGAAGTGGAGAGGAGTTCCCCCTCTTTGTTCACTGGGAACAAAATGTCCAGGCCAGGAGCTGCCTGTTGCACAGGGACAGACAGTCCCAGTCCTGCCAATGCAAGGGGCTGCCTGCTGCTATCCTGCCCCAGTAGCTGTGAATTATGAGGTTTCCCTCCACAGCTGCAAGGCAATGACTTTTTAAAAGGACAGACAGCAGCATTTAAGGGGATGCAAACAAAAGTCCCTGCTGACACAGAGAAGCTTCTTGAGTAACAGTAAATGCTCCACATAAAATGGCAGATGTATTGGGTTTCTGAGGCATCTCTGGGGCAAGGACTTTACTGCCACAGTTACTTCCAAGTCACCACAGCACTGACAGCACCATATGACTGACAGCAGTCCCAGGACACAGCTTCAGTGATGTTGTTCCCAATCCATCTAAACTCCAGCCTAGACCAATATCCATTTAATGTGTAATGACAGAGACCAGTGCCTAGGTAGTCCAATCATCTGGGATAGGTGTGTGCTTCCACATCAGGCAGTCAGATAAAATCCTGTCATGTAGCCTCTGGGAAAGCTCCAACACTGGTGTTTACTTTTCATAAAGCAAATGAGGAACATGTCATATAGTGCTGGAGAAGCAGCAGGACAGGCTGTCCTCATTAGGGAAAAAAAAGTGTCTGACAGGGAACTCAAGTACATCATTATTGCTGCCCAAGGCTCATTTGGGAATCCATATTAAAAGGGCTCTGCTTGGGACCAATTCTTTCCTCTTCCCTCAAAGGTTCCCTTGAATCAAGTTCTCATAATTTTGTCACTCGCCAGAGATCAAATAGGATCCTTTTAGCAACTCTCAGTCTATAAATTTACACTTCAAAATATTAACTCGCATTTCCAGAGCACAGAGGCCTTTCAAAGAAGGCCACAGATGCCTCCAATGCCTTGGGGTGAAGATAGTTGTTAATGCCACTAAAGAGCACAAGAAAAGGATCTGATGTAATACCAGCAGAACTGAGAAAAACTGTTCAGTTCCATGCACTTTCATGAAGCTCCTCAGAGCTTAAGGGAGAAGAGGCTGTCAGTTTCTTTCACCTCTCTGCATGGGCAAGAGTTTAAAATATAAAATATCAGTACCAAGTGGACGTGCTCAGAAGTCAGCATGGGCTCATGTAGCCTAAATCTGCAAGTCCTAAATCTTACCATGGAATCACAGAATACCAGGACCCTCAAGTCTCATCTGGTACAAGCTTTCTTGGCAAAAGCATGGTCTAGACAGGTCCAGCTGATTTTTGAAAGCATCCAGCGTTAGGGAATCCACCACTTGCCTGGGGAGATTATTCCAGTACTTGATTCTTTCCATTGTGAAATATTTCCCTCTTGTGACCAATTCTAATCTCCACAAGAATAATCTATACCCATTACCCCTCATCTTTTCCATATCCTTTTAAAAGGGAGTCTCCTTCTTCTTTGTACCCACTCTATAAATACTGGGACATGGTGATAAAGTCCTCTCTGAGCCTTCTTTTCTCAAGCTGTTTGTCCACCAGGACCAACCCCAGATCTGGGCAGATCCCAATCTGTGATACAGCCTGGATTATGTTTTCCAAGGCATGAGATATTACACTTGTCCTTCATAAGGTTCTTGATCACTCACTCTTTCAATCTATCCAGCAGGGTATCTCTTCTTTCCGAAGTGTCCACTTCCCCTGTCAGTTTGGTGTCATCACCAAATTTCATCAAGAGTATCCTTGATCTCATCATTCAGATCACTTATGTGGATATTGAACAGCATTGGGCCCAATATTTTCTACCAATGCATTCATGTTCCTTCCTCATATTCCTGCTCCACAATATTGGAATGGTGCTCTAACCACTGACAGGTCAAGCGCAGCTCACTGGCAGCTAGTTTGTGTATTTACTCTGGACTAGAACCATCAGTTTGGTCATGTTTTCATTATTGGATTCTGGGGGGGGTTTGGTGCCCTGAGATACAATAGCCAATGTAATTCTCCAATAAGTGTCCTTCTCCTTTCACCTTTCTGATTACACACTATATTAGCCATCTTTTCTGCCCTCCCAGTAATTCCAGAACAAAACTTTTACTCCACCTCACTGTGTCTTTCTCAGGAAAATTACGCAGTTCCTGAAAGTTCTTTCTTTTTTCTTTCCAGCTCCCACAAGTGCCACTATTTGCTTGTAGAGTTTTTTTCCCTTGTGATAAAGCAGCAGGAAACCAACAGACCAAATCAAAGCCTGACTTGGCTTTCTTCTAGAAATGTCATTATGCTTTACTCTTAGCCTGCACTAAGCTACAGCACTGCAAACCCCCTTAAGATCATCTTATCTGTTATGACTGTTCACCTCCAGGGGCTTAACAAGTGTGCACCATGGCTGCCCAACAGACCAACAGTGACAGAAACTGAGAGTCACTGATGCAAAGCCCTAGAAGACCATAGGAAAAAGAGAAATTTGATGACAACCCAAAGTCCTACAAATACAAGTTTTTCTCTTCTACTAAATGTTATGTGTTACATTTAAAGATGATCACAGCAGATACCTGCATAACTCAAACTACTCTCTTGTTCATTGTTCCTGCTATCAGATGTCAGGATACACCACCTTGCTGGAAGATCTTTTGAAACCTTAACTTTGGGCTATACTCCATCAGTAGTCTTGTCTAAATAAATAAATTATGCCTCTCTAGAGGGGATCTGCATAATCTCTTCCCACATCTAGTTATTACTGACAGGTGGAAGGGAAGATATATCACAACAGAGGTCTTCCTTTTTGTGACTGCTATGACTCCACTCCAGGAATGACTGTGTACCTGCAGGGCCTGGCTAAAGTCATCCCTGAAATGCGAAGCTGCTGTTCCATAAAGCTGCAACAACATGCGACAGACCACAAATGTTGATCGGCCTCCTTTGAAGGATGGCCAAAAAGCAAAACTGCCAAAAGCATCGTTTACTTCTGAAAATGTGCATTAAAGGCTTATCTTAGGGTTGCACTCAAATGTTTAAAGCTTCCCCTGCAGGTGGTCAGGCTAATCCTCTCCCCAGCTGAACCAGCTCAGAGTCACCAGTGCACAATCAGCTCCCAGCTCCCCAGGGTACAGCTCATGCAGTTTGCCAGTAAACCATGGTGTGGGCCTGTCCTAGCCCATCAGCCCTCTGGGAAGGCAGGGCATGCCGTGCTGAAGCACAGAACCAGCTGGGATGCACAGGAACCAGCTGGAATGCACAGCTGGCAGCCCTCCTCACTGTGCAGGTTTCACTCTTGGTGACAGAGACACGACCCCACTTGTTACCCTCTCCCAGGACAATATGGCCGTTTCACACAACTCCACTGTCAAGTATTTCCCTCAGGCATCTTCTTAGCATCTTCTATTGAAATAGGGTTTCTAGCGTGTCATTCCATCCTTTCTCAAAAAAAGTATCCAGCTGCAGCCTAGCACTACTTACAGAAGGCTCCTTCTTGCTTTAATTGTGACCTCTGGTTTAAAATATCCACTGCCCATCTGCCCTCCCTCTCCCCCAGTGAGCACACAGGTGGAAATTTTCTTGCTCAGAGGTTCACAGTACTTAAAGAAATATTAAATTAGAACATGGCTGGTTTAAAACAGCTACTAAAGCCTTTCTTCTACAGCCCACAAAGCATTCTTGTAACCAAAGCCACAAAAAAGGAGGTATTTTTAAATGAGCTGTGCGGATTGATTCACTGATTACTGTCTCTTCCTCCCCTTTATTGTTTCCCATCAGAGCTGGCAAATCACTCTCAGAGCACTCACCAAACCACACTCTCCCTACTCTTACCTCTGCTATTTCCGCAGCCTGGTCCCCACATGAATTATTTTCAGCTAGGTAAATCATCTATTAGTTTCTAATCACCCTAATATGCATGCTTCCAATTAAAAACAGATTACACTGTTCAGCTTTCTCGAACAAATGATCAGGACAGTCCAGCAGACTTGAAGGGAGGAGGAAAGCCTGGAGGGACTAATAGGATCCTAATTACCCACCTTAGTGCTTGAAGCAACCCTGGAGAAGACAAGGAGACTTAGGCCATCAGTAGAAAGAGAGGGGCTCCTGCAATACACAGTTTTGCAACTACTCTGCCTGGAAATTTAAGAGGTTTTTTTTTAACTGAGGTGGCCACAGGAGGCACTGCAAGTTCCCCAACCCTGCGTGAAGTTCAATGCGTTTCAAGCCACCGAAGCTCCCTGATCACTCAGAGTCCCCACACACTGACATTCCCTCAGAAACTATCTGAGAGGTGGCACTGACGGCATTTTACAGATCGCAATGCATTCAGAGAAAAACAGCTAAGTCAAGGGGGAGTCCCTTCCTCTGCTGCCTGGAGTTTCCAAGCTGTCTTTGGAAATGAATCAAATCCGTGTCTTCCATGAAGCAGTCCAAAAGTAGCAGCAGCAGCTTTGCCAGGAAGACACTGATTTTATTCTTCCTCCAGTTCTCATCTGCCAGAACAGCCTTTATTAGATGTATTCACCATATGCACCTTCTTTCCAGAACAAGAAAATCGGGACAACACTTTTTTTTCTATCACCATATCCATATATCCAAAGTACTGTGGAGATTCCATTTTTTTTTTAGCCTGTAGACTTTTTCCTGGAGTACATGGAACGTACCAGGTGCATATGCACCAGGAGCTCTAACCACGTTACCTTTAGCTATTCCAATACTTTAATTTTTTTGCCATTGCTATTCCTCCTCAGTCAGCCACCCATCATTCTTGGAATCACAAGCACATTACGTATCCCAACCATTTAATTTTTACCTGTGATTTTATGTCCAACCGATGCACCAGAGGGATTAATTTCTTCTACAACAGTCACAACCAGAAGTGCTCTGGGCCTCTTTCTCTTCACTCCATTTTTTTCTCATATAGAAATTGTGACAGCTGCACTTTATTGTTCATGCTGAAATACAGCAAATCATTCCTGAGGGAGTAAGATCTCAAATTCTCTCCCATCAACATCCAACCACCATCCTGTGCACCTTCATAAGCAGGTGTGATGAAGGCATGGACAGGGCTCCTCAAGATCTCTGTTACAAACATATTTTAACACCCCTGAGATGGAGGGCACATAGCTCATTTGACAACAGACAACCAACATTGATGCAGTGCTTTTCACTGGGGGCATCTCAAAGCTGTGTCACGGAAAGCTGTAGCTGCTTCCCCATGTTACTGGGAAAATGAAGCAAACCAGACTGAAACACCTTGCATAATCACACAGAAAATGGTAGGAGATTTGGTAGCAGAATCCCAAATGCTGCTCAGTCCAGCATTTCATGGATTGGACAAAGAGGACTGACTCAGTATGCTCTCTTGGTAAGTTAAAACCACAAGTCCTTGTTTCAAAAAGACTATGGAAAGTCACAGCCTATCTTACTGCAACACTGATGCTCTTGCAACCCTTTCTATGCCATTTATGCAATTTGTGCATTATCAGGGAGTAATAATTCTAAGGGAGAAGAAGGGGTATGGTGACCAACCCAGGGAAATGAAGGTCAACTCTAAAAGAAAAGAGAACATTGTAAAGTATATAAGACTCTTTCAGTGACAGCTGAGTCTAGAGTGCATTTCCATCAAAATACTGTATTACATTAATATCCATTGGTGGTTACACCTTTTCCCATTCATCCCTCCAGACTTACTACTGATGGTTAACTTCATACAGCCTTACCCAGCTGAGAAATGACAGAGGTACACTTGCACAGACTCCAAAAATACCTTACCCAGCTGAGAAATGACAGAGGTACACTTGCACAGACTCCAAAAATAAGTGCAAAAATATTAATTTTTTGTTTCCTTCTTTCCTTTTTCTTTTGAATTTCTTTCCTTCTTTTGAGACATTGAGGTATTTCATAAGCTGTTTTGCTGGGAAAGTCACATGCTGCAGACTTAATTTGCAAAGACTTCCAAAATGCAATCCTTGGAAAAATACAGAGTGAGCATGCATATACACAGCCGTTATTCTGACACCTTCAACATATACTTCCTCTAAACACAGGACAGAGTTTTCTCTACTTAGAAACATTCAATGAAGTCCCATCTTGCCTTAAAACTGAAGGGGGAGAATAAAGTAAAATGTTTGCAATAAGCAGTAACCTGCTGTGCTGGTTTGAGATTGATTGACATTTTGGTGGGCAGGAAAATAGCCACCCCTGGAAGCGAGGTGTGCCTGTGGATTTCCCATGAGCCCAGTGCAACACCAATTGTGGGCCAGATTTAAAGACAGACATGGAAATGAGCCAATCAAAAGTGAAATTTGCCTCAATAGGATATACATTTGCACAGGACTGCCCGGGAATCGCTCTTTTGCTTCCGGCCTTGAGGAGGTACAGATGTGTGGGCAGCCTCAGCCCAGCTTTCCCACAGCCATGGAGGCCTACAGGAGGGAGAGGCCGGGCCGGGCCAGGCCATGCCAGGAGCCCCTCCTGAGGGAGCTGTCCCGGCAGGGAGTGGGGCGGATGGAAAGGAAGAGCAATGCCCCAGCCCGGATTCCCCCCAGTGTCTTGTGGGGGGGTTGGGTCGTGCCGGGCCGGGCCGGGCGAGCCCCCCCAAAGGGAACTGTCCTGGCAGGGAGGGGAATGGAGGGACGGACTGGCCCCAGGCTGGCAGAGAAGAATTCCCGCACCCCCAGCGTGGAGAATCTCCCATTTCTGTAAGCTGCAGCTCAAGGATATGTTATCGGAAGAGCTGATAATAGCCGAGCCACTGGC
>VXBU01022441.1:37517-84148 GCA_013400315.1 Bombycilla garrulus | reverse complement strand
TTTTGTCTTTTCATGTGGTCAGTGGGAGAGTGAATAGTCGGTGGGGAGAGGATGGATGTTTTGAAAGTTTCCTTCTGGTTTCTGGGTTTTTTTCTTTCTTTTTAGTGTTAGTTAATAAAATTTATTCTCTATACTTTGTTTGGTTGATTGTGCTCCTTTTTTGGTCCTATCTCACAGCAGAAATTGAGAAAAATATTTTTTCATGGGTGCACTGGCCCTTGGCCGGTGTCAAAGCATGACATTCTTGGTTCCCTGACCAGGAATTGAAATTTGGTAAATAAACCCATGACAGCTGCACAGGATGCTGGTCCACCAATGAACATTGCTTTTTGGCATACAAACCAGAAATAAAATATCCCTTTTTAATGTTTTCAGTGACAGGCTCAATGCTGTCATGGATCAGTGTTACTTATCCAAAGCATCCAGGGCTGCACAAGAGCTAGAAGGCCACAGAAGATGACAACATCCAACAGAAGGCACATCAAGCTTTGGAGAAAACCACCCCAACTATAACAGGACAGATACACAGACAGCCAAAGCGTGTCTGTTAATACAATTAATTAAATCAGCAACCTAATAACAAGAGCATTTATTAATATAAATACATACAGGAAACAAATTGTTTGCAAGCCACATACCGGTACCTACCCTGACTCAAAAGGTCTGGGATAAATACTAGTTATTGAAAAACAACAACAAAACAAAGCAAAAAACCCCAAACAAACCACACACAGAAAAGGAAGGTAAAAGGATGGAAGGACGGGAAGAAATGCAATAAATTGTGAAAATAAATCCCATTCGCTGTATTATCTGCTGACAAATTAAATAAAAACTCCCTTGCTTCCAGAAAAAGAAAGGAAAAGGAGAATCAGAATGCAGACTTTCAAAGGGTTCATTTGTAAATATCTCCTCCTAGGTCTAACACTGTTTTGCCAATGCCTGTATGAATAATGACCAATCAAGCAAACAACCTAAGTACACTTCACACTTCAAGTAGCTTCGATGTCCTGGTTCTGATCTCTCTATTCAGAGTTCAATAAATAATGGAGGATACAAACCTGCACATTCATAATTGTCTCATCTAAAATGGAAACTGAGCCCAGGTCTGGCTGAAAATCTCACCTTCTGAGGCTGCTTGCAAGTGAGTTTTAGTCCCAGTTCACTGCAGATGTGTTTGGCTCACGTGAGCAGAACATGTCTCCTGTAACAGCTCAGTCTCAGGACTGAGCTATGCAGCTGCTCCATGGCAAAAGGACACCTCTTGCTCACACTTCATTAATGCCTACTCCTAATATTTACATTAGAAACTACATGGAAAACTACGGGAAGTCACCTTGCTACTCACAAGCTACTCAGTTTTACTAAACCACAGTTGGCATAATTCACTAGAGCAAAGCACACATTCAAATATATAAAGAAGATTTTGTTCCTTGGCTGATGGCAGAATAATATTGGACAGAACACCTAATGTAGCAATGAAATGGTTAAGCACAAGAGCTGGGCCACATGGAAAACAAGACCCACATTTAAAGCTCTGCTGGGAACAAAGTGTGAAATTAGCTGTTTCTGTCACGTCTTGTATCTCCAGGGGTATCTACAGAAACACTGCAAAGTGCAACATCATCTTTCTGTGCTGGTTTGAAAGCAAAACCAGTGAGACTCCAAGTCAGAAATACAATTTAATAGGAAAAAGTAAAATACATGCAAGTAATACAAAGAAAACAAAAACCACTGACAGAGTCAGTATACAACCTGATACCCTGCTAGTTAGGGTCGTGGCAGCAGTCCAGATGAGGTGGTCTTGCTGAAGTAGTGATCCTGTAGACAGGTCTGGTAGCTCTTGTCCTCTGGAAACCAGTGGGTCAGGGCTCCCTGTTCTGTCCCAGTTCCCACATTATATCCAGGTGGGAATGCTTGGCTCCTCCCCCTGGGTGGAGCATCTCACAATGGGATGATGTAATTCTATGGGTCATGTGGTGGATCCTCACAATGGGCTGATGTCATTGTATGAGTCATGGGGTGGGTCCTCACAATGGCCCATTAAACACAAAGGGCTCCCGGAGGGAGTTATCTATGACTCATAGGGCAAGGTGTTAATGGCCCATTAACAGGAGATAGTCCAGGGGAGGAGGCAAAGAAAAACACTGCCCCTCCTTTGTTTCAACAGTTAATGAAGATGGAGATAGAATACAGACCCTCTGGCACATTTTACATTGTAACCTAAGACACTTTCTCATGCTAATATTTTCTATAGACCATCATCATTTTCCCTCCGCCAATGCAATCTTCTTGAGGAGGTGGAAGGACTCCCACAGTTTGTTGGCAAAGCCAAAACTCCTTATCAGGTTATAAGCATATCTAAGGACATGCAGGTTTGCCCTCTACATCCCTCAGCCATCTGCATGGTGGGACAAGACTCCAGGAATCAGATCAAAACTGCCACTTTCCAGAACTCACAACAGTTCCATGTAACACTGGAGGGAACAAGATACACAGTCAGAACAGCAATACAGCCATGGCTCCAGTGTAATTTTTGCACATGATTTGGTTAAAAATAATCCTTGAAAAGTACTAAGTAGTCAAAAGGAAGATTAAGTAGTAAAGCATTTTTTTGTTTGGAAACTGCTGTTTTCCTTTAGGCAGAGAAGCCTTCTCTAAAACTTATGAGGTTTCCCTAGATCAGAAGGGATTATACTTTAAGCATGTTTTCTGTCCCATCAATGTCGTAGCACATATATCTAAGACACTGCTATGGGTAACAGATGGGAGAAAGAAGGTAATCACACTACTAATTCAAGTGTCACATAGCAGGCTGTACTGAATTTAAAGTCTCTTCATAGAAAGACAGGAAGAGGACTAAAACATACATTAATAAAATCTGAGCCATCCCATTTACACTGAAGATGAATAATGTATTATGTAAATGTATTTGAACAAGGTGAATCTATCATTTTCAGAGCTACCTACAGACACATCTACTTTATTCTAGTGGAGGATATTACTGATTAGCTGAATGCCCAAGATTCCTTAGGCATCACCACTGTTCCCAACAGTATTATAAAATAACAAGTACTGGCAGAGGAAGGAGAGGGAAAAAAGAGAAGACTCAAAACTCACTGTGCCTGAGCATCTAATTCTACCTTCATTGTAAGTGAGTCTCACTGCAAAAACAGTTCAGCCTTCAACAATGATTGAAGTGACCATGAGATCTGGCTATAATCTGGCTGAATTATACTTTCAGGTTGGTGGGCTTTTTGGTTTAGGCTTGGATTTTTTTTCTGATTGCCCAAATGTCAGAAATAATCTCTTAGAAAAGGTAGTGTCAAACCAGAAATTCAGTGAGATATCTGTAGGAATTTGAATGGGGCATTTCCTCCCTTACACTGTAAGTTTTTTAATGTTTTCCCCTGAGAATCATCTGCCACTTATATCAGCTTCCTCTGACAAACTACTACTGAGAGCATTGAGCATTGGCAGCCTGAAAACCAGGTAAGTTTTACAGCTGATTAACCCCTAAATCAGTGTGCTACGGAAAAGAAGGTATTTCAAAGTAATAAAAATGTTGGATTCACCACATACCCGCTTGCAATGATGGGCCAGCAACAATCAGTAAGACAGCAACATGCAAGATCCTTTTGAGAGACTATCAGGAGGTGCTTGTGCTGGATTCTTGAACTCACCTGGAAGTACTCAGTGAAGAGAGGGGAGGTTTCAAGAAGTCTGTGTGCAGGAGAAAAAAGTAATCTAAACACCAAAATCAGTTAGCCTTGTACTCTTACTGGACCTGCAGGATACAAACAGCGAGTAGAAGCCTTCTGGACACTATTACTGATTTCAAGAAATACAAAAGCAGATCAGGTGTTAACATTTAATTTTATTTATAAAAAAATTGTAGAACGTATTAAATACAAACATTTGGAAAAAGCAATCAAGGCTTCGCTAAGATGCCCAGGAAGAGGAAGACAGAGAATCAAGAAGCTTACCAGATTTAAAGTTTTTAAACTATTGGAATAATTGCTATAATTTTTCTGACATCTTTATAGGTGGTGGCCATTATAGCAACCAAAGTTATTATCCCTTTTAAAAAACAGATATGATTTGCCATATCTTCCCACTCAACCACAAAATGTAAGGAAGCAACTTTTTCCAAGTTAAAAAACAGAGTAATAAATACTATTAATGCATTTACCCATTACCTATATTCTATAACACTAGACATTTGCTTACAATCACACACGGATACCAAGTTTAGCCCCAAAAAAAATCGATTATACATTTCAAATCCAGATATCCAATAAAGTGTTATAAACTTTTTACATTTTCCAGTGAACATCAAAATGAGGACAGTGTTTTGAAGTACAGAAACAAAATAACTGAATGCATCATCTACACTACAAAGGCCAACTACTAAGAGGTGAATTTGGTCTAGTCATGTTCCAGATAGCTGGAAAGTCCTACAAATTGCCACTGAAAGGCTGGTTGGAAGACAAATCATGTCACATTCTCAGTCTGTGTTAGCTCCTCTCCCTCTCTAAAAGGCTAAAGGTGAGAGAACTGTAGCTCTCTTCTGCACCTGTGGTAATTAGGGAGCAAACTATCACTCTATCATTCTCTCTACATGGACAAATCAGATTCAAGTTTTCTTAGACTATTGTTGCTCTTACACTGCTCTTACCTGCAGTATGCACAACACACAGACCACTACACAAGATGTTGAAGGTGGAGGCTGCAGAAAATACCCCTTCTGCCTTCCAAAAAGAGAGAAGCACTTCCACTCACTGACAATACGGCATTCCCTCCATCTTCCCAGCTTACCCTGTATCTGCTTTGGAGCTGCAGCATAATGCACACTGATGTGGCTATATGGCCCTACAGCCAAACTCAGTTCTAAAAAAAATCCTATTCAGGGGATTGACTCTTTGGAGATAACCAACTATTAAAAAAAAACCCCAAAAAAAACCAGTGCAGATTAATCTTGGACACATAAAAATTACCAGACATCTCCCATTCTGCCTTGTATGTGTCAGAACAGTAAAAGAACTGCCAACTTACCAGCACCCACAGCGTTACTACTGAAAGGACAAGAGTGCCAGGAGTGTTATAGGATACAGTGTTGGCAGCCAGCTACAGGACGGACTGGCTGGATACCTGCAAGACCATAGGCAGAATACTTCTGAAAAAGCTGCTCTACGTATCCTATTATGAGTAGAGGGCTGAACAAATGGACCCGCATCCTGAACGTGTGTCAGACCCTGTTACCGAGGAAAACATTTTGCAATTATCACATCTACCCTCAGAGCACAGAAGGGACTGCAAACGTGGACACTGCTGGGCTGGAATTGTTAAGCAGACTATTTGCAGACCAACCTCTTCAGAACAGCTAAATACCTCTCTTACCGGGCAATCACAGACCAACTGCTGGACATACCAAACAGGTAGTGGTTCCTTTACCTGCAAGCTTGAAAACAAGGTCACTTCCAACACTTCCCAAATCCAGCAACATCCCCTACTGCAACAAAGATTGTTATTATCCTGCTCTCATTGTGCTCAGTACACTTAAATCACTCAGTGCAACAAGAACCCTGATGAAGGCTTGACCTCAGATGAAATGGACAGGTCAGTTCCACCCCATTCCCTTTTCTCCTTTTAGGCAATTATTGATATGCACGACCCATATTTCACAAGCCATAATGTGTTTTTTAAAGATATTTAACAACAAATATTTAAGCCTTGCTCCCATCCAAAAAATTCAATGCCACCTGCAAGCAGGAAATCACACATAGAGAAATCTTGTGAAGGACTGGGAGGGCAGAGTACCAAAGAAAGAGACACAACAGTCTATTTAGTATGCTGATTGCTTCTCACTCAGTGCTCAGATTTTAGCATGATTTACACCACACTTAAACAAATAAAGGGTTTGGCTTTAGTTTTATATCTTGGCTGTTTGGGTGGTACTTTTTATTTTCTAGAATCTTCAAGAAAAGTGGGCCTTCCATCCTCCAAGTCAAAGACAAGAAAGCATGATCTTGGCATCAGGGCCACCCTATGTTACATCATCAGAAATCAATACACTGCCCAGCATCCCTACTGACATGTTTGAAGTTACACTCTTACAAGCCTCTTGAGTCAGGCAATGGCTCCATTCCAGAAATACACAACGTTACCAAGAGCAGAGTATGGCCCCTGGTTTCAACCTAGTTTAAAATATATTGTACAAATGCATTCCTATAAATCTGACCACAGCAAAATATATAGTGGTGTTTAAATGGCAGGAAAGTTGAATCCCAACAACTCAATCTTTAAACCAGTGAGAAATATGGGCAATTTTAAAAGAAAACAATAAACTTCTCAAATACAGACATTTGTGAAATATACATGCACACGCACAGTCTCGCACACACACGCACCCACTTACTTCACTCAGTGTTAGATTAAGATTACACAAGGCAATTTTCAAGGTTGCATTTACAACCACAATGACAAGAACAGCATTTTTGAGGTAGCTGAAGTCAAAGAGCAAACCACAGCACAAGCAAAGAAACAGGTGCTCGCACTCACACCGAGCCCACTCTTTGGAGACGTGTTACTGTGTGTGCAGGGACGCGTGCTGAAGAGGCACGTGTTCCACGGGGAATGAAGTTCAGCGGCTCTGGAGACACAAATATGATAAACTATTCTCCAGGAAAGTTTATGTTGGGAGACCAGATGCACAGTCAAGGGACCATGGCTTAAATCACTGCACATCAGCTGAGCTGTGGTAACAGCCTGGGTGCTCTTGGTCTGTGGCAGCTCTGCCGACAGCTCAGTCTCACAGGCACTGAAGCAAAGATAACTGTGGCGGCTGAAGGTGTTATTACTCAGAACTGTCTGTCCCACTTCTCTCCTAGATGCCACTGCAGGGGGAAAGGAACTTGGGCCCCTGTCTCAGCTGTTCCAGCTTTCAGCCTACTCCTCAAGTTCACACCTAGCTCCATGCTATTATTTGCCAATGGACTGTGAACAGGAGTAGCAGAGATACAGACTTGAGTTCTTTTCTTCAGGTGCAATAACACCTTTGCCACATTAAAAGTGCATGGACGCCAAACTGCCACAGCTTGAATCACCAGACTTCATCTCTCCAAGCCCTTTGCTAGCCTACAACAAGAGGAGTTGAGCTAACCTCACAGCAAATGCCAGGCAATGTGGGCAGAAGGGGATATAGCTGTGGCTGGCAGAAAAACTGCCTCAGCCACAGTAACTGGATCCTGTCTCTGGGCATTAAGCAGAGCTTGATCCTGTCCGAATTACGAAACTGTGTGAAACACACTCATACACACACACACATAATGTCATCAAGAAGCTTTCTATAAATCAACAGTTTGCATGGTCTACTGCTGAAAGTCTTGAAGATGGGATGGAAAACATGGCAAAATGTTTTGCAAAAGTAGAACAAAAATGATCGACCTCTCGCGATTAGGTCTCTGTTGTGTAGTTACTGTATGAGAGTGATGGCACAGATGAGAAGTTGTTATTCCACTGCCTTCCTCCAGTAGTCTGATGCAACTCTGCCTGCTCTTTGTATTTGCTCAGAAGATTTTTGGCTTCTTGCAGATCCTGAGAAGAGTTTTCACCATATTCTTCCTTCAGCCACTGCCTGAACTGCAGAAATTGAAAATACATACACAAAATGATGAAACATGAAATTGATGGAGAAGTAATTCTTCTTCCTGTCCTACAGAATTTCAATAACCTTTAGGATCATATGCAGTTTAAAGAAAAGCACTCCAAATATTGCATGTCCTTTGACAGCAGCACAGAATGCACAGCACAGGAGCACACATTTGAAATCACTGAGACCTCTTGCATCTCCTGAAATGAAACATTTGTGGCAGCTTGGCTGACTGGAGTAATACAGAGGAAGGAACACCGGCTGGGAAAGGACATCTTGGACTTAAAATCTCCCCGTTCCTGCTGCATACACAAACAATAATAGGAATTAGCATGGAAGCCAATATGATCAGCCAACTTGCACAAGTCACAACAGGCTGCAAGAAGGTTGAAGATTAGAAAGTGAACCATCTTACAGATTTTTGTCTCAAGCCCACAAACACCAGTAGTAAAAATTGTAGTGTGGATATCCTAATAGGTGTCTTCTAGGAAGAAACAGCCCACAAGTGTTGTGGTGAACTACATCTGATGTTTACACGGGGTTCTCTAGTTGCACTGGGTTTATATAAAGGTTGCACTAAGTAGCTGTATTTCCCCCACACTACCCGTGGTGGTCGGCCCCTCTTCCCCCCACCCCTATCCCTGAAAGGTAGTTTGTTCCTGTAGTCCCATTGGCCAGGGGTCCCTTCCCAGGGTCCCCCTGTCCCTGGGGACAAAAACCCAGGACTCCCCTGGGCCCGGCCTCTTTTCCTTTCTGCTGCTAGGCGAGCTGCCTGCACCCTTCCCTTCCCCCACGCTCTGCCGAAGAATGGACTTGGATTAAACAGAATTCAGCAGAAAGAACTGAGCGTCCTTTTGTTCCTCGTCCTTGTATCGCCCTAATAAACCGAGGGCTTTCGAAGTATAGCCCCCGAGATTTATAGGGGCAGATACACACAAGTTTTACAAGCTATAGAATGGGATCCCATATGTTACTGACACGAATGACTGAATAGGGTACATGGTAACATATGTACCAGGCCCAGCTTGTGGTCAGTCCAGCCCTGTATCCTGCTTTGAGAGTAACCAGATATAAACAATGAGGAAAAAATCAAGCAATGGGGGCAATAATACTGGGACCTTTTTCCCTGGCCATTTCCTCAGCTTGCAGCAATTTTCAGCTCAGGTGCTTTCAGAGGCTGAGGCAGTATCTTTGTGTTTGATAACAAAAATTAATTATTTTTTTATGAGATCTCATATTAACCACAAGATACTTGTATGCCAACAAGCTCCATAAGTCCATATTGTACAAATCCCCCCTGTGTTCACTTTTTCTACCCACTCAACTCTGTCACTTCTTTGCCTGTTGGAGAATTTTAGTCCAGCTGAAAACAATTACAGCTGAGGAACTGTCCAATTCCTGACATTTTGGTTGAGCTTACCTGCTAGTAAACACAGCAGAAGCAGCTAGTAAACACAGACTCCAACTGTTGTGTCCCAGTGGGGAAAATATTAATTTTCCAAACCTTAACCTTCATAGCTTTGGTCTGTTTGGGGCTCATGAACAGCTTGATCCATAAAGATAATTTACTAGGAAATTGGAAGACAAGACCTCAACATAGATACTTCCATTCCTTAAAGAAGTCTTCGGGCAAATCTGAAGCCTCAGACTACCATGTGTAAGTTTGGAATAGGTGCAAACTGTGTTGTGACCTTAGTGACTAAACCTCATCCTTTAAGACCAAGATCTAGAGGACAACATTCCAGAGAGCCCACAGGATACCACCACCCTTCAGTGGCACAGCAAAACACCAAATGCTGCTGAAACCTGAAAAAAGTTCACGCCCTCGGCAGATGGCATCATTCCACTGAAATCAGGTGTGTAAACAGACACCTGCTAAGGATGTGGTTGCTCTTAAGAGACAGTAAGAAACTACAGCTCAGCCAATGAATACAGGTGGATACTTCTTTTTGCAACCTACGGCCTCCCCCTCAGTGAATAAAGACAGAATGCACAGTCCATGGTGGATGAAAAAAGAGAGACGTTACTGTCTTTATCAGGCTATTTGCATACAGCCTTAATTGTCATTGCTGTTAGACCAAACCAATTAGAGTAGAAATGACTGTAAGGGAGGAAGGAGACAAGTCTGGAAAGTCCCTTTCTGATTTTTGTCTCTTAAAAATCAGTTATTCTACCATTTACACCAGTTCCAAATGATCCAGGAAACGTTCAGTTAAATATTTAAAAAACCCAAATATTTACAGTTGCTAACTGCATCATGCAAAACAAATGGTAATTTCTAAACTCGGAGCTTTCTGCAGCAGAATGACAGGGATGGAATAAAAAAAAAACCAACATCCTTTGTCTCATGTATTTTGCTTTCTGACTTTGGTTTGCCTCTGTTGTTGTTATTTTTAATAAGCACAATAGGCACAAAAGCCCACACAACAACAACATGCTGAGCAATGGAAAATGGAAGCGACGGCCACAGTAGGTTGGTAACATAAGTGGAAGTCACCCATCACCCACAGGGAGCAGGTCTTTTGCGTAGGATGGGGTTTTTTTGGAGCAAGAAACTAATTTTTGTTTTATGAAATCCCTTTGGCAGTCCTACTGTTCCGCTGATTCTCCTACTCCGACAAAACCTTCAAAGGCTAATATGAAAAAAAGAGGGTCAGTTCTGAGGCTGCCCTAAACATCAGAAATTTTATTAAGCCTTACCCAGCGAAGGTGGGTCACAACACACAAATCATAATGAGGACTTAGTTTAACTCCTGGATAGGAAAGATTTGTGATGATGATTTCTTTTCTCCTTACTACTCCAAATGAATGTGTTGGGGGGGAACCATTTTATGCAACATTTTATGCAACTGCTAGTTATAGGTTAGTCTCTTTGCTATGTTCTGAAAACTCACCCTTTACCTTTTGCCCCTCTAAAGGTGTTAATCTTGAACTGTGTTTTAGCTCACATGAAGCAATCACTAGATTGACAGCACAGTTGGGCAGAAGGTGTTTAGACACTGTGCTTCATCCCTTCTCCCATTCAGCATTCTCTGGTACTTTCAGATCTATCTGTATCTCCTTTGTGGAGCAAGCTGGACTAGGAAGCCATTCCCTCAAAGTAAAAACAGGGAGTCAGACAAAACACGCAGACCACAAAATAGAAGTACCCCATGCTCTGATTTGGAGTTGTGTGTTTCATAGCTCTTTGTTGTAGTTCATTTACCTGATCTACATCATGTTTTTCGAATTCCTGTAGCTGTCTCTGGAAGCCCATGTTTGGATTGGCACAGGATCTCGCCGCGCGGACGACAGACAGTGCATCTTCCCAGCCAAAGTCTGTGATGGTCATGATGTAGGCAACCACCAGTGTGACACTCCTGGAGACACCTGCAAGGCTGCATGGAAAAGGCGGTGCAATACACTGAAGTGCTGCTGTACTTCACCTGTCACAACTAAAAGCATCACTTCTCAACATCACAGCAGACTGCTGTGTTGCTTGCCACAAGGAAGAAGTATTATAATATTTGAATTAAATGGTTTTAGTGCTGCTTTTTCAAATGCAACATGATCAAGAAAGTGGGTTTTGAGTGGTAATTCATATAAGACTGAAAAGGAAGAAATAAGCATGAAGTAGTCACAAAAGCAGGGGACAGTGCACACCTTCTAAGTTATATTTAGATTTTTAAAAGGCAGAAATATAAGTCACCCACTTTCTTTCTTGTGTTTATTTAGACCAGAGCAGTGAAATAAGACTGTTTCTTCTCCACCATGAATGACGGCTGCAATTTTGTGGGGCCAAAATGAACTTTAAATGAACCAATAAGAGGTACATATGGCTGGTTGCTTGAGTTTCTCTTTCTGCTATCCACTGCATTGTGCAGCTTAAACTCCCAGAACTCAAGTTTCCCAAGATGAAAA
This sequence comes from Bombycilla garrulus, assembly GCA_013400315.1. Taxonomy (NCBI): domain Eukaryota; kingdom Metazoa; phylum Chordata; class Aves; order Passeriformes; family Bombycillidae; genus Bombycilla; species Bombycilla garrulus. The sequence continues at coordinate 72,600 of VXBU01022441.1, read as the reverse complement.
GCTGGGATAGAGTAAGAATCATTCATTATGTCTGGCTGGACAACACTGGACAAACTCAGAACTGCTTCTATTGAGAGTATAAAGAATGTGTTAGAGTTATATTTACCACAATAAAAAGTTACCAGACTCTTCCACCATTTTATGCTTCTGAAATACTTCACAAATTTAAATATATGTTTTTTAAAACTCTATCAGTATTCAGACTACTTATTCCTGTTTTCAATACACCAAGACTGACCAAATGGCTCATGCCCAGCCCTGTCATAAGTCAACAGCAAAGTGAGGATTTATGCTCAGGGCCTGTGTACAAGTCCAGTGTTCAAATCACAAGATAACTCTGATTCCAGATATAGACTTAGATATGTCCCTTGGACATGCAGCACAAAGACCACAACCAATAGCAGAGAGCAAGAAAAAACCCAGGGTGGGATTTCCTTTTCTATTCTTTACAGTCCCAGAAGCATCTCTCCAATCAGGGTCTTGCTATTAACAAATGCAACATTTGAATGCTTCAGCAGTTTAAAGAAAAGAAAAAGGGAAAAAAAAATCAATTTCTGTTCAGACAGGTGTTTTTTAACAACTCTTAAGTCACCAAAAGAGCTGTTAGAGAAACAAATCAAGTTATTAGGATAATGGAAATCACAGTTAGAAATACAGTGATTAAAATAATGGGAAATAAACAATACATCTCCAGCCAACACACTCCTAGTCAAGTCAATCCTACAAAAATATTTGATAAGAGAAGGTCAAGAAGAATTCCTTGGGCTCCTTTCATCTTCAAGCAGCTGCCCACCCCACAGACTCAGAAGTCCTAGCATAAGGCTCTAATAGCATTTGCAAATCTTCTGGAGCTCTTTGAATAAAGGGGGAAATTTAGCCCAAGATTATTTTGCTGCAGAGGGGAGATGACCACTAATTTATTAAAAATATGAACAGCCAAATCAGGTAGAGAAACCCTTAAAAGTTTTTTTTAGCAAGCAATATACATACCAGTGAACTAAGCAGCCTTCACCTGTGAGCCGGCACTCATGGATAAATTTGATGCTCTCTCTGAAATGCCTTGCTCTGAAAACAAAAGCAGAAGGGGGATAAAGAAAGTGCTGTATTTAGTAAAATCACTACTTAGAAAGAGAGAAATATATCCGAAAGTTCACTTCATGCTGTTTCTAGAATTTAGAACTGAACACAGGTCTTACAAAGTAAAAGTTATTGTCTGCCAATGAAACACAAACTCACTGGCATAAGTTATTTGCCACTCTATCCTAGGAAGAAACTGGTATTTTAGGTACTACAGTATGATAAACTTTATTCTGTCAATTCTGTATTTTGGTTAGTGTTTGATTCTTCTTTAAAGCAGTGACTTGACCTCACATGTCCCTGTGTGCTCAGATGTCAGATGGAACTCTGCACAACTACACAAGCAGTTCTCCAGATACAATGTCTCTCACAAAGAGACACTACTGCTACCCAAAGTCATGCTTAACTTTACCTCCTCCTTCAAGCCATGGGCTAGGGCATATCTAAACATTAAGACTTTCTGCTTGGCTATGTGAAATCACTCCCTTTCGTCTCTGCTACGAAAAGCCCTGGTTTCTTTAGTTCCTTTCAGTTTTCTCCTTTCAGACAGCAGTACACCTTCTGCCTGAATTCAGGGTGTCAGCCTACAGCCGGTTTGTTTTAAAGTGGCAGAGGAGAAAACACAGAGAAGACTCCGTTTGCAAACTTTAGGGTTTATAATCTCATTATCCTTTACACATGCCCCCTTCATTTCAAGCAGGGCATAGTGAAGGATAGCAAGTGTGCAGCTGTCATCACCTGAGTGAATATGCAGCACTGCCTCTTTGCATCCTAGTTCCAGGTTGCTCACCCCGCCTTTCCAACTGCGAAGCCTTTGGCGCTGCCTGCAGTTTACCGCAGTTGCAAGCAGCACCTCTTAGTTCAACAGAGCTGGAGTTCACTGTGGTCTTTGAGTGCTCTTGCAATTCAAGCTCACAAGCAGTGGCAATATGGGCAACATGGGCAGAGGGAAGAGGTTCTTAGGGGGCAGTCATTACCAGGCCTCTTGGCAAGGGCAAACCTGAAAGCACATTGCGCTCAACACCCATGAAACACAACGTCCTGTATTCAAGATGTTTCCCCTTTCTGGGTGAATATTATACCACAAGGGTAAAAGAAAAAAACCTCAGCCCAGCACCAGCAGCCACACAAAAATCAGGAATACCCACATAAAAGGAAGCTTCCCTTCCTGCCTAACAGTGCAGCTGCTGATACTGTAAACACTCCTGACCTGAAGGACAACACTGATACAATAGAGTGTCACTGCCTGCAGAACTTGCAAAGGCAATGATATCTAACTGGAATTTAAAAAAAAAAGTAAGATCCTAAAGCCCAGGACTCCCTCTCCAGTGCAGCTCCTGCATCACTGGATACAACATGGGAAACATAGCTAGAGAAGACCTGAGCAGCTTATTTCGAAAATCTCAAGGCACAATGCAATCCCAAGCTTTAGGACAGCAGGTTTTATGTCTCTCAGGGTTTTATGCCTCTCAAGGAACTGATGAAGTATGTGGGATAAGTGAAGATAAAGCCTTACAAATGCACGTGTACTCGGACTGCCACACCAAACTACTGTCACTGGATGAGTTCTAACAGATCATGGTGCTCAGGTCTGCCAGGGGAGCACAGGAGATTTCACATAAACAAACTTAGAGGACAAATCAGATCTACATGTGCAAGAGGCTTTGCTATTGCACAATGAAGAGCTTAGCTGAGATTGAAACTCAGATGCAGCTTGGTTAGGTCTGTATTGACAACCTGATCTTCTCATCTTTCCTCTTTCTCTCTAGAAAATCTGGCCAGGAGGGAAGCTTCATGCACCAGTGAATTTGCTTCAGTGGTCTCACACAAGTTTTGGTAAGACGCTTCCAATGATCTGGTTTGACAAATATCTGTGACTGAGCATAACACCTTTGCAAGATACTAAACGTCGTGAACTCCATTCACCCAGTTTTCTTCACCCTTCCTCGCTGCTGATGCTTAGTCTGCTGATGTGTTTTCAAGTGTGTTTACAGGCATTCATGAAATTGAGAAGAGAAATAGTCACATCTAGAATTAGTGCTGCTCTGTAGCACCCTGACCCCTCCTCACCTTGAGCCAGCAAAAAGGAGGTATGTACTCCTCCACAACCCTATGGCATCAGGGTCTCTTCTGAAACTAGCAGACAGCTTCCTAAGCTCATTTTCAAAGTTATGGTAAAATCATGTTTAGATGAAAACTAAGATTGAGTACAAGTTAGCTGTGTGGCAATTGCCAGACAAAAAGAAAAATGGTAAGTCTTACATTAACCACAAAACAGTTGACTATCATCTCTAACAGGAAAGCACTTGACAAATGTGTTGATTTGCAACCCATTTGTTGGACTTCAGGACAATTTATTACATGATATCTGGCTCTTACATCTCCCAGCTGAAAGCTGGGTCCTGAACTGCATCATCTTCACAGTGGGAAAACACCACAGGAAGAACCACCAGTACAACGCCCCTACCAGGATGTTGTAAAAGTTATCTAAACTTATGCATTAGCATGCTGCATAATTCAAAACCAGATCAAGAGCAGAGCTGTGATACCAGAGCTACATTTTCACTTGTTGCTAGTTGGACTTCTACAAATATTTATAAAGGTTAAAAAGACAGCATCCAAATCAGATAGGCCAAAGCACTCTTGACGTTTCTTTCCTTTGGTGATGTAGAAGAAAAAAATCTACCAAAATTTCCTCCTCTTAATAGGTCATTTGGCTTCTGCATTATCACTATTAATCACCTGACTGTTGGAGTTCAATTCCTCAGAAACATGCAACCAAAGACAATTAACTGGAAAAGGGCAGGAAGGGAAGATTTTATTTCTATAGAAATAACTTTTCAGTGATGAGTTCTATAGAAGATGACATTTCTGGAGCAGTTACTGGCCCAAGATAAAATTCTCACAGACCAGGGAAAACATTGATTTAACATCTAGGAAGTATCTTGAGTCTGAAAAGAAATTGCTTTATTCCTGTGCTTGCTAGGGGCAGAACAGGGGAGTAAAATAAAGCTTTTGAGACACTTAAGTGAACACCTACATACTAACAGGGGAATCCCTGCTGTATTTCCCTGGCAAGTCATCCCTCTGAGGAAAAAAACTCCACTAAACAAGTTTTCTAGGAGTAAATGTGCATTATATACACAAGAAACAGAGGTTTCCCTCAGAAAAACTGAGCTGAAGTGCATTAAGAGCTCACAGTCCCAAAATTCAATGGGTGAAAGGCTTCCAGTTGGTCCTTGCGTTGGGAAACAGACAAGAGAGCAGTGTGCATGCTGTCAGCTGTACCTGTCAACAATTGCTAGGAGAACTCAAGGACCTGCAATACAGGAAGCTGCTTGGTTAGTTGTTTTTGTCTCCCTGACGCCAGCAGAATCCCTCTTTCAGAAGAAGCGGGTAGACACGCAACCATGGTGCAGAAGGACCAATTCTCTCTCCTGTTCCCTAGTTATCCCTCCCTCCACAGAGGGCACAGGCAGTATAAGATAAGACTGCCTCCAGTCCTCACAGGCTGAACAAAGACAACTTCCTCTTGCTTTCAGAAGACTGCATGTGCAAAGCAAGCAATGGTGCTATTTGTGAGCATCATGATTTGATTTTACTTGAAGGCCTGGACTGTATTAAGTAAAAGAAGAAAAATCGGTTACTCATCAAGTTTTATTTTAAGTGATAGAATGTATCAGTATTAGAAGTAATGATGCTTGCTTGCAACCACCTGATACGAAAGCAAGTATTTTAGATGCCTGCAGCGTAACAGAAACAATACTCATGCAAATATTCTATCTCCTTACTGAAGCCTTAGAGCCTTGGAACTGTGCCAGACAGCTCAAGCACAGGAGCTGGTTTTGCAGTATAACTCCTTGATATTTAACAGTGAGGGAATTGCACATTGATTAATGTTCATCACAAATGCCATCCTTTCCACTCCCAGTTGATCCCTATTAACAAAGGAAGCAGATTTAGAAAACGTCAAAAATGCTACACACCTCAAAATGCCAATGAACAATTAATGACATGTGAATGTTCCCCTCTAATCTCATATTAGCTTTCCTTCCCAAAAGGATATTTCTTTAAATGTACTTATTTTTATTCTAAATATTAAAGCCATGGAAGCTGTCCATGACAAAAGCAGTTAGCTATTTGCCTTCTCATTACAGACCTGAAATTTAGGGATTTGGGTGTTTTTTTATTGTGGGTGGGGTGTGATGCCTTTTTTTTTTTTCCCCATTACTCTAAAATTGGGACAGAAATGAAGAATGAAAAGCCAAATCATCACACCTCAAGTGCCACACTGGACTCTTTCTAGAGTATGAGAAATATATGCTCTAAAAATATCTCCCAAAAGCATGAGCCGGAATACTGCTGTGATACAAGAGAAAAGCAGTGCTGCACTTCCTTCCGTACCTACCAGGCTTCTTTCCCCTGCTTGTTTCTCTACCAAAACTTGGTAGCAGGATGTGGCTGAAACCCCCCCTCATGTCTCCCCAACATAAACAGTGAGCTCTAGAAGAAAGAGCTGGTCACCATCCAAGTTCTTTTGTTTTGTTTTCTCTTTGGAATCAAGACTTGCTACGCTCAATTAAAACCAGGGGTAAGTCAATTAGCGTTACGCGAACTTTAGCAGAAAGGATAAAGAGCAAGGCTTGGACACCCTCGTTGCAGTACCTATGTCCTCAAGGTGAGAATCACTGCAGGGCAGAAAACTCCCTGCCACGCCAGCTTACACTAAGAGCAGCAGGGACTTCTGAGGCAGGTTCAAGAAGTCCCCAACAGACAGTCACAGGGGCAGCTTGCACACAGGGACTTTGTTTTGAAGGCCCACTGTGAGGAATTTATTTCAACTCTTGAGGCACCAGGCTTCAAATCTCTTTCAAATATTTTGTTTTGTTAATGGCTGCAGATGGCACCAAAAAAAAAAAAAAAAAAAAAAAAAAAAAAGGAGCCAAACACAAAGATTTTAAAAAACAATGGCTAGAATTAGAATAAACTGCAACTGAACTAGGCCCAAACTCAATAAGGAATTCCTGAAGTTTAAGGCCACAAATGAAGAGTGTTTACATACTGAGCTTCCTACAAACACACACACACACACAAAGCAGGGTGACATGAAGTGTTACTGTGTTTTCTTAACAGATTAAACCCCACACTTGTGTAATACACATTAGAGATCAGAATCAGAGCTTTCAGCAAATTTTAAAATAGGCTCATGGTATCATGTGATTTCTGGGGTTTTGTGATTTATTTTTAAAGAATACTTACAAGTTCTGCGAGGGTGAGTCAGCAGCAGGAATGCACAGATACTTCATTCCCTGTGTAAAGAAGCAAAAAGGTATGAGAAGAAAAGATTTAAGTTAAACACATTAATCCAGCACAGCACAAGTCCTGCTCTAGACTGGTGGAATATTAATGATTTTGAGGAAGCAACCCCACCATTCAGACAAGCAGAGATCACCTCTATACCATCAGATTTTACAACACTTGCTTTCACATTGCTAAGACACCAGCACATAGCTTAGTCATGCTTCTCTCAAGGCTCAATAATGAGCTTTTAAAAAAAGGAGCATCTTTACTAAAAAGATCTAAACCTCTTTCTGAAAACATAATTGTTCTTCCATTTCTAGGAAAAAGAAGTTGCATCTTCTCCTGCCCTTCCCTTTCTCTGAACAGATGTTAAAATCTGAAATTGTGATATGCGGTTTCTTTTAAACTCACACAATCATTTTTCTTTACCAGGTTGATAAACCAAACAAAATATATTTCATAGAAGAAACACATTTGTGGCATTGATTTTGGTTTTTTATTTTTGAAAACCTTCAAGAAGGGCAACTATAAAACTCATACTTTTCTTCCACAAAGTTAGTCTCTCTTTCTTAGTCAGCTATCATAATAAGTTACAAGATCGAGTAGGGAAGTTAGATAACCATTTCTGATGCATTAAAAATGTTACTGGATATATTTAAAACAACATATCTACAATCCTACGTTACTGCTTTGCATTGTCAACGCTCATTTCAACTGTCATTTTATTTTCAAAGTTTTCTTTGCTCCTATGACTGTTAAGAAATAGAACACTTCTGAAAGCACATTGAGTTGACTTTTCAAATAGGACTTACAAGAATACAATCTGCTCAGACACACAAAAACTACATTATTCAGTGGAAGTCTTTTGAATTATCTCAGATGTCGAGTTATGAATTCTTCAGATGCACTTGTAAAGGTAAGAATTTAAGCAAAAGGGTCATTATAAAATGTACCTCAATCTATCCTTTTGTAATGATGTAATTAATCCCACATGTTCAACACCACACAAGGAAAGTCGCACATTTATGTCCAACAATCTGCACCTACCAGGCACCTTATCTGCCAGCAAGGGGAAGAAGAGGAATTTTCACTGCTCAAGTGTGTGGCTACCTGAGGCAGCATCATCTACATCCCCTTTCCTTTGCTGGCTCAGAAACCTCTCCACATTTCCCCTATATACACTTTGTTTCTTCACTTGCCATTGCACAAAGAGCAAGCCCCTTTACAAGAGATCCTGACCCGAGCACTATGATACACCTCTGCAAGGTGCACAAACTTCACCACTATGACAGAGAGCTTAACTTAAACAATCAGAAACAGTCAGAAACATTGTGGGAAACCAGGAGGGCTTCACAGCCAAAAGCTCCAAACTTGTACGGATATATTCATTTAGAAAGATAGTGTAGCAGTAATACTTATACTGACATTAACAGGCTGCTGAGCCAAGGATAATTAATTATATTTACAGATTAATAAAATAGATTAATAAATAATAAGCATTTGTATGACACATCTGAGAGGTTTATCTTGGACACCAGTATCACTTCAAGTGAGTCACTCCAGTAAAATGAGGGCCTGAGACCCAAAAGTAAATTTACATGCTATTCTTTCCCCATCACCTCTAGCAACTCCAAACCATTGAAAAATTGAAAATTGAGGGCAGGAGTGGGTTAGCTCTGAAGTGCAGTACATGCCAGAAGGTTCACTCCTCCAGCACGCACTGATGCAAGTTGTTCCACAGATTTCAGAAGCTATGGCACATGCTGAGTGCTTTTCACAGGCTGAGTGCAGAGGGGCTTTCAGGTCGTGTTCAGTCTAAAAGCAGAAGTAGCACCAGCACAAATTTAAGACCTGCAATGTTCTTTTTTTTGTCATGGCTGGTTAGTTCCAACTACTGCAAGCAAGCATGAAACCAGCTCATGAGAGACCACATATGGTTCTGAAAGCTCATCCAAAGCCTGATCCTGGACACCTTCAGCACTTACAACTTCCAGTGAAGCCCACAGCACACTTTTCACTATTGTGCTCACACATGCTCAGCATCAGCCTGTCAGCTTTATTAATTAAACTTCTCAGAAAGGGGATGGTTTAAGTTACTGGAATTTGGTATTTTGACTGATGTGTATCACCTGTGTTTTTGGAAGGCTGTGGTGATGGACTCCTCCCTGTGAGGAAATAATCACACACTCAACTCAGAAATAGTTAGAGGTGGGATTTCAAAAGTACTGTGCAGTGACCTAACCCATCTCCCACAAAAATCAACAGTGAAACTCTCAGCAACTTCGAGCCAAACACAGTTTGGCCAGAGTTGGTAACTCCTGAGGATCCCACCCTACCATCTAGTTTTGCTTCTGTTGGTTTAAATAATAATTATAATAATAGGATTAAATATCATTCACCATAATTGGATACTTGAAATACAACATCACCACAAGTTGTACGAGGCAGGTATTCACACATGAGACTCAGGATTTTTTGTGTAGATATTCCTACGTTGATTGCTGGAACTAGATTTTCCTCACACATGCTGTATAGACTTTCTTTTTTTAAAACATATCAGCAGTAGAAAGACACTTAATTGCTGAACCTTGCTATCTGTGATCTTTTTGGAAAAAAACAAACAAACAAACAAACAAAAAAAACCTACCCAGGATCATAATGTTTGTGAATCTGTGTCCCAAGACACTACTGTCTTTCCTGTGCACATACCCTGCAGGTACCATCGAAGAACTGTCCCAAAGGGACCTTTCAAAGCAGAACAGTTTATGCCAAGCAAACAAACAGCTAGCTACAACATTTATTACAGGTTACTAGCATGCAAGAAAGACAGAAACATCACTTACCTAGCAGTTTGTTTGTCATTCTCAAACTGCAAAGCATAAAATGTTAGGTGGCAACAATCATTGGAACAGTGACTACAACACAGTAAGCTAAATCAAAGACTGTTGAAGCCAGCTTCTTGTGAAAATTTTAAGAGGCTCCAAATTGGTCCCTAGTCAGCAGTTTTAGTAAATAAACCTGAATCCAGCTGCAGATGCAATATTCCAGGTTGAACCAAAATTGCATATTAATAAAGATGGAAAGACAAATACAAATTTTATGTCAACCATGTAGAAGTCTTTATTTACATCTTTTTAAATTAAGGACCCTTTGTTCCCTAAGAATGACAATTCTGTAAAATTATTCAGTGAAGGAAGGCCAGAACAACTCAAAACAGGTACTGTGCCACTTCACCTACACACACTAAATTAGGTGCTACAGAGCAGCTACTCATTTCAAAACACAGTATTTATTTGAAACAAAGGGGAAAGCTTGCAAAGTATAAAAGCTGATGAAAAGAGAAACACCATTTAAGATTCTACCCAAAGTAATACATCCCCTTTATTTATTGAATATTCTTGCATATGTATTGTTATTCAAACATTTCTTCAGCTGACAGCTATGTCAGTCATGCTTTATCTCTCCAAACACGTTTTTCCTTGGAGTAGCCAATTAAAATCTATTGATCCAGCCTTTTTAATTACACAGAATCTATGTACATCATTAGGTAATATAACATCCCAAACACATGGAATGGGAACAGACCCAAGCTCCTAGGGCAATGAGATGCTGAACACAGCATACTTCTGCTCATCTCAACTCACTACTACTTTCCACTTGTTACTTTGAAATCACTGCTCACTTTCCTTTCTCCATTAATCACCTTTACCACCAAGCATCCCTACCTTCCAACACACACACACACACACACACACACACCCTGGACTTTCTGCTTATTACTCACATGGTGATACTAACTGATGCCCCCATCAAATAAAAGCAGTGCTTCCATTTCTTTTGGTCTATTTAACCTATTAACATTGTCCAAAAAAATAAGCAAAATAAAATATGATTTACTTTTTTGTTTTCTGTTTCAGCAGAGTAACCACCAAAACTAGATTTCTCTCGTAGGCCCTGAAACCGAGTGCTGCAGTTAAATCGATACAGTGAGAGCTAACAAAACTAGGGCAAGTATTCAGATTTCAAGATTGTCAAAGTTGAAACAAGGGAGAGTTAAGTAAAATTTCTAAAATTCACTGTTATTTGAGAAACAATGACAACACTTGTGCAATTTCATCACAGATTCTGGAATTAATAAGTCAGTTCTGCTGCAGTGAATATCAAGGGATTAAACCAGATTTCAGGTCCATACATATGCAGAAGCTTTACACTACAGTCAATAAGGTATTAATGGAATTCTGTCAATATTAAAATTCTTAATTATTTTCAAAGTTTATTTACTAAGGTTGGAAACTGAACAGTCATGTCATATTTGGAATAGTCAGTAAGACTAAAAAACAAGACTTTCCCAATATTGTTAACATTTCAAAAAGATGATTAAATCTTTGCTGTTAAATCCAGTATTTCATTCAGTGCTCAGGAATACAACAGCCCAGTATAATGAAAATTCTATTTCTATTCTACTTAAATAGAATCTTATTTTAAAAACTCTAACTTCATTTTAACTAAACTTGTGAAAACTGGCATTTGGGGTTTTTTGGTAGAACTTGTAGAATTTTGCAGTAGCAGAATGACATACGTCTAAGTGCCAAATGTCAACTAATGGGTCAATGACTGAAAACAGGACCTTTGCAGAGCATACACAAATTCGATTGTACAATACCAAGAATTATTTCAGCTATGAGCAGGATAAAGTGCAAAAAGCACTGTAAGACAAATGCAGCACCTATACAGATGGCTGCTCCTTTGCAATGATCAAAGGCATTCTGAAGTCATTGAGAATGATAATCAGTTTGATTACATCTTGATTATACTAATATATGTTCTAAATGTGAAAGGAAACTGTCCAGTGATTCTCATATAAAATAAGCACTCGCAAAACAGCTTGCATGAGAATAAGAAGGACTAAAAATGCTACTCATTATTTCATGCTCAGTGGGTTTTCCAAGTAATGCCTTTACAGACATTTTTCAGAACATCATCTCCGCCAGTGCTGTACATACATTTCTGAGGTTCTAGTTAGCACTGGAAGCCTGAATATAGAGTATCAGATTTTAAAAGTTGAGGAGAGGGGGAAGGAACCTCAAATTACAAAATTTTTGCTCTCCAAGGGCAGAGAGTGAGGGGAAGGGTATGTAAAAAAAAAAAAGTTTAAAAAGAGCAGGATGGTATTTTTGGCATTAAGCTTCTCTATTTAAATTTATGTAAAGACCCCATCAACAATTTCCAAGAATTTTTTTTTTAAACATAAAACCCTAAACTTATATTTGTGAACCAAGATGCAAATAGAAAACCTCCAGCACCTGGCAAGTTCTTTCAGGTTAGTCAAAAACCATGGGTTAATTTGAGTCGTCACATCAACAGATGAGGACAGGAGGACTTATTTTTGTTTAGGGGCATTTCAGCAAAAAAGCTAAAGTGGGAAACAGCCGGCACAACGCTTCCTCAAGCCAAACCAACGAGAGTTTATAAAGGGTTTAGTCCAGTAATGCACCGAAATGAACCTGCTGAACTGAAAACCGTTCAACCGTTTGTTTGTCCTTTCAGTTACTTTCTGTAGCAATCACCATTAGTGCTGATTTTATTAATGACTCATAGAAAATGCATTTTGTGTTTCAGCTGAGGACAACCACTAATTGACTTTAGTGAACACACTCAGGTTTGGCTTTGAAAAATATTATAAATGAAATTGCAATTACATGAACAATATGAACAGCAGCAAATGGGATGCTCCTGCAATAGAATTTATATATTTGATTTGTGCTATCAGGAATAATACAATGTCAGAGTTTTTTACAACACTGGTTCATAGTTTTCTTAGGAAGTAGTCTCAGTGACACTTCTGAAAAGCTCCTTAAGGCTGGAATGTGCCAATCATAAATAGAAAGTGTCCTGTTAAAACCCTCCTTCCACATCTTTTCTCTCTAAAATTAAAATAGGCAAATGCTGAAAATTTAAGGATTTTATTTTAATTGCACAGAGATGTGGTTATTATTTCTAATTCTAACCCTGAATTCCAGTTTTAATCTGTCTCATATGAAGGAATGCAGAGTGGGAGAAAACACTAATGAGTTTGTATTAAATTGTGGTTTAGCTCCTTTAGGACACACCACGAGTATTCACAGGACTTCAGCTGGGAGGAAGGACTTTGTTAGTCTGCCTTGACTACATGACTTATTCAAGCTCCCAGGCATGTCAGTGCATATCTGAGCACCACCAATCACACTTGATCCCTGAACCCTCAAGGGGGTCCCTGAGTACTAAAAGAAAACAATATTTCACAACTGCCTCTTTCTTTAAGGGAATGCTGGAACATGATCACTACACCTCTGGAATCCAACCACGTTACTTTTTATAAGGGCACACAGTGACAGGACAAAGGGCAATGGCTTCAATCTGACAGAGAGCAAGTTTAGATTAGATACCAGAAATAAATTTTTTACTGCAAGCATGATGAGACATTGGAACAGGTTACCCAGAGAAGCTGTGGATTCACCATCCCTGGAAATGTTTAAGGCCAGATTGGATACTCTAGTCTTCTGAAAGTGTTCCTGCCCATCCACGGCAGGAGGCTTGGAATTAGATGATCTTTAAGGTCCCTATCAACACAAACCATTCTATGCTTCTGTGATTAGAAGCATGGGTTAGCACATTGCACACCATGTCCTCTGCAGAGCCAGGTCAGAGCACTTGCCCTGCTCTGGTTAACACCACAACCAAGCAATTAGAAACACCAGACATCTACTGGTCTCAACATGCCTCATGCAAACAGCTCATCATTGAAAGCTCCAAGCAGTCCTCATCCTCTGCTCCCTGCCACCTGCCATGACAGGAATGTGCTTCCCTCGACACAGCTCACATGTGACAAGCAAGTCAAACTGTGAACTAATTCTGTGCATCACCACAGCAGACTCTGCCAGGGGTACTCCGCCATGAAGGCCTGGCCTGACACACTTTAAAAACTGCTTTGTGGCAGTTTGTTGGTGGCTTCTTAGTGGGCTACTGGGGTAATACTCGAAAAATTAGTCAGAGCTCCCAACTTCACGAGCAGAATCAATGCCAGATAGGGCATTACTTCAAACTCGAACTGTCTGGTGCCGCTACACCTGAAAGAAAAATGGTAGCTGTTTTGCTCAGCATGGTCTTCTGAAACATCTCATGAAGGGAAACTCTTACCATGAAAAGACAGTGAAACATCACAGAAGAAAGTTAAGGTTTTTTGTTAGAAGTGCTTATACACTTTCTCCTGAAGTTAGCACAATGGCTGAAAACCAACAGCTTCTAAGACTGGTGATATATGAGTTTAGTGCTATGGATAGAAATGCAACAGTCCAGCTTGACTGAATTATTAATTTATCAACAGCCATGACCTTGCTATATGATATTAGCACCTCTGATTTTGAAGGCTGTTTTGCCATCTCCCTCTTTATCAGTTCCTGTAAGTGTTTGGGTTGGATCTCAATAACAACAAAACCTGTGCACAGAACATATTGCGCAGTCATACCCAGCAGGGCGTTCACTTCATCTGGTCATCCAGATGCAATTTTCACATGTGAAAGGCCTCCAAGACTTCTGCATGCTGTCCAATATTGCAGTACAGTTTTAACAGATTGGCTGTTTCCAATTCCTGAGCATCTCTCCAGAACAAACACATGTTGATGTCTCATGTTTTGTTAAAAAAAAAAAAATACAGCTGATTGATTTGCTGGTATTTCCCTTTTTAGTGATTTTATATTAAGCAGTGATATGCCTTTAAGTCCAGACAAATGCTTTCTGGACTACTATTTGTAGGAGGATATGAGGGATGACCAGATCAAGGGCAGCCCTGCCTAGAAGGACTTGGGGGTAGTGGTGGACAAGACGCTCAACATGACCCAGCCATGGGCACCCACAGCCCAGAAAGCCAAACATGTCCTGGGCTGCATCCAAAGCAACATGGGCAGCAGGGCAGGGAGGGGATTCTGCCCCTCTGCTCTGCTCTGGTGAGACCCCACTTAGAACCTGCATCCAGCTCTGGGGCCCCCAGCACAAGGACATGGACCTGCTGGAGTGAGTCCAGAGAGGGGCCACTAAGATGTTTAAAGGCATAGAGCACCTCTTTTAGAAAAAAAGGCTGAGAGAATTGGGATTGTTCAGCCTGGTAAAGAGAAAGCTTTGGGGTACCTTAATTGTGGCTTTCTAGTCTATGAAGGAAAAATGGAGAGGGACATTTTTACACAAGTATGTAGTGATAGGACAAGGGAAAATTACTTCAAACTAAAAGAGAGTAGGCTTAGATTAGATGTTAGGAAGAAATTCTTTACTGTGAGGGTGGAGAGACACTGGAACAGGTTTCCCAGAGAAGCTGTGGACGCCCCATCCCTGGAAGTGTTCATGGCCAGGCTGGATGGGGCTCCGAGCAACCTGGGCTAGTGGAAGGTGTCCCTGTCCACAGCAGGGGGTTGGAATGAGATGGTCTCTAAATTCCCTTCCAACCCAAGCCATTCTATGAATCTATGACTACAAAACAAATCACTAAAGCNTTCCAACCCAAGCAATTCTATGAATCTATCTATCACTAAAGTAGCTTGCAGCACTTCCAAAGCTATCAGCTGGGGAAATTGGGGGCATAACACAGCTTTTTTTTTTTTGCTTTTTTTTTTTAAGCACAGGGTAATTCCTGTTATACACAAACATAAAAGTATTAAGTTAGTCCAGAAAGTGCAGCCATGACAGAAAGAAGTTTCCCCAAACTTACGATAGAAGGAAAGAATTAAAGAACTTAAAGGAGATAAGGTCCAAGTTCCCTGGCCAAACTTATCACATTAAGTGCTAAGAGCAGATATTATAGCTTTCCATAGTCAGAACCTAAATAGTTACAAAAATGCAATCCACAAACTGTGCTAACCAGATTACCTGCATTGTACCAGAGCTGCCAGTTCAGTTCTACTAAAATAAATAGCTGACTTTGCTCTTCATTTCTAAAAACAGCAATACATATATAGTCTAAAGATCATGGGTAAACATGCAAGATTAGCAAACTGCAGTAAGACTTACAACATAAAGCCAGGCTTGAAAAATATGAAGCAAGATTCCAGATCTTAATGCGAGTTGATATGAATCCATAATCTATACTAGCTCTTCAGGCTATGACCATTTGATCATATAAACATTTGTCAGTTTATGATAGGTGTTCAGTCATTTAGCTCTTCACTTTCTTCCAAAGGTCTGGATTTAGCAGCCAGTTGTGCACTTTATTTTTAATTCATATTCTTGATTCAGCACTTCCTCTTGTGATTTCTCCACCTGCAAGCTTCTAATCCTTAATACCTTATAAAACAGGTATATACCACAGCGTTCAACAGTTATACAACTTCTCCACAGCATCCTTATTCTACAACTTCTGTTTCTCATGCTCATTGGTTCTGTTCCAGTTACAGCATCTTTCCATTGCCTGTATTCTATTAATGCATTTGACTGTTTACTCAGGGAGTGTGAAATACTTTTCTAAAAGATCATCACAGCACTTTGTAACTCTGTTATTCCCTTCCAGATCAGCTTCTTAGATACTGAGTCTTTGAAACCCTATTTCTACTTGGATAAAAATTTTAGTATTGGAAATAAAAAAAAAAAGTATCTACAATTCTTTACAAGACAAAACCTGGCCGAGAGGTTCTTTATTTCCAAAGATACAGTTCATTTAAGTTGTGCTGGCTGCATAAGCTGATAGGCTGGACAAAAAAAGATCATAGAATCATAGACTGGGCCAAGTTGGAAGGGCCCAGCCAGAATCATTCAGTCCAACTCCCATCCCTGCACACCCCAAGAATTACACCATGTGCCCTGAGTGTTGTTCAAATGCTCTTTGAACTCAAACAGGCTTGGTGCTGTGCCCACCTCCCTGGGGATCCTGTTGCAGTGCCCAACCACCCTCTGAGTGAAGAACCTTTTCCTGATAACCAACCTAAACCTCCCTTGACTCAGCTTCATGCT
This sequence comes from Bombycilla garrulus, assembly GCA_013400315.1. Lineage (NCBI taxonomy): Eukaryota > Metazoa > Chordata > Aves > Passeriformes > Bombycillidae > Bombycilla > Bombycilla garrulus. The sequence continues at coordinate 56,250 of VXBU01022441.1, read as the reverse complement.
GTTTCCTCAAGTCCTGTCATTGATTATGAGAGTGCAGGGGTCAGCACTTGCACCTCCACTGCCCCTCATGAGGATGCTGAAGATCACAGTGAGGTCTCCCCTGAGTCTCCTGCAGGCAAAACAAAACAAGTGACCTCAGCTGCTCCTTGTACGGCTTCCCCTCCACACCCCTCACCATCCTCATGGCCCTCCTTTGGACACTTTCTAATAGCTTCATGTCTTTTTTACATTGTGGTACTCAAAACCACACACAGTAGTTCAGTCAGCAACCAGCTTTTCTCTGCCTCCCCCATCCCTCCACCCACCTAACATATCAACACTTATTTAGGTAGTCAAATTCAGGAAAAAAAGAGGGGAAAACCACTGTTCTGGAGACAGCACGTACAAGACTAAGATGATATTGTTAATGGCATCAGAATACAAGGAAAAAACAGATAACTGTCCTCTTAGGGGGCTCTGATTAACTCTGCAGAATGAGGGAAGAAAAATCAGCATACTGAAAACACAAACCAAACAAATATTCTGTAGCCACAGAAAACAAAGAAAGAAAACTGACATGCATACAGAGGCAGCACACATGCAAAAAGCTACTCTTAATTCAGTTCCTCATCCACAGAGTGAACAATAGAGAGCTTTTGTTGCAGGGGACAGCACAGGCATGCCCATATAAACTCTTGTTGATTTAAAATCTACATTACTGTGATCGTTACAATGTCTACCAAATGAGTGCAGCATACAAAGCTTCCTGTGACACAGCAGGAGTCAGTCTGACAATGATACTGCTATAAACGAATTAATGCCAAAGGACTCCACAACCACAGGCAACTGGTAATGGGATTCATACATTTACTCGATCAAACCTCTGGTGCAGGTCAAGAGCAGCAGCAAAATTACTGGTAACTGACAAATGTGTGGTGGACTGTGAGAAAGAAGCTGCTGGTTTCAGTCCATTTCCTGACTGATGGACAGGTGTCTGCAATGCTCACAGCAGTCACAACTGGCACCTCAAAGTGTCTCAGACAGATCGAGGACTGTGAAACGCTCTGGCTCTAAAATGCAAAGCTTAAAGACCGCTGTAACCCAGCCTTACCTGAACCAACTTCCACACAGAAATGGAGCATATGAGAAAACCCACCTTTACCTCTGGAAATATATTCCAGCAATTACTAACCCTCACGGTCAAAGTCTTGCTTACTTCCAGTCTGAATCTGTGACACGTCATTTGCCAGTCACAATGACATGCAGTCCTGATGTGGACTTTCCACATGGGGACAAACAAAATGCCCATCCATCCCTGCCTCTTTTTGGGGATGACACCTCTCTGGGACAGGGTCTGAGCACCTGTTTGACAAGAAGAACTCAGGACCCCTCCCTCTCCCAGGACTCACGCCGCTCTCCTTCCTGCATTGCAAACAGCAACCACTGCCCTATGCAGCACAGGAAGCATTCTTCCTTCTACCAGCATTTAGACCTGTGGTTGTGGGGAGGAATGACGAGAGGACTAAGAATGTTATAAACTCAACTGCTTGGACATGACTGTCCACCACAGCCTACACTTTCCAGAATGAGATGCAGCTGTTTTCAAGCTGCTGCACAATCCACATCAACAGTTTTTTAGTTTGGGCCCACATTCATCTCCATATATCCATATCTCCCCAGAACAGGGTTAAACACCTGGAAAATCCAGAGACAAAGACCTCAACGGACCTGTAACCATATTCTTCTGTTAAGATTAACAGAAAAGAAGATTAAGATTCTGTAAGATTAACAGAAAATTTACCTTTACATACTTTACTTTGAGCAACTGGAACAAAAATTTTTGTCATCTGCAAATGGGCTGAGGGTGCACTTGATCCCTCTGTCTATGTCATTGATGAAGACATTAAACAGCAGTGGTTCCAATACAGACCCCTGAGGGGCACCCCTCATGACTGGTTTCCATCTGGACATTAAGCTGTTGACCGTCTGGACGTGACCATAAAACCAATTCCTCATCCACCAGACAGTCCAGCCATCACATTCATCTCTCCAGTCTAGAGAAGGATGTTGTGGGATACCGTATCAAATGTTTTACAGAAGTCCAGACACAAGACAACCTGTCGGATGGATCCTACAGGTCTCTGCCAGACATGCTATTATCTAAAGCACACTTGGAGACATGTTTCCCCATCTACCTTTCAGTGTCTCATATTCTGAATAGAGATTTAAAAACCTAAACTAACTGAGAAATAGAATAGAAAAAGCAGGTGGCAAGAAACCTAATTATTCTCTCCTGTTCATGGCTTTTGTGTGGATTTATAAAACATCTGTGAGTGTCCCACGGGCAGCCATCCAAAGTATTCTGGAGCAGCCAACTTGATTCACCAAGGCTACTGCCCCTGTGCATCTGTGGGAGCACACACAGTGCTGTTGGACACTGCTCTCACTCATTCCATCTGAAATAACAAACCTGGTTCCATACGGCATGCATGCCTTTCTCTTGGACGTGCTACCTGCTACCCAGAGAGTTTTCCCTGAGATAGATATTTGAATCACAGGAGCTACAAACATGCATCTTTAAACTAAAAAATTCTCACCGAAGTGGTTAAGATCCTGTATAATAAAGGTGTGCTTTGTTGGAACAATAGCCTTAGAATGCTCTCTGAATATATTTCAAAATTGGTTTTATTAGAGGAAAAATTTATTTGAAAAAGTTTCTACAAAAAGAACTAAAGGGCAATATGGCAAGATAGTTCAGGCCAGATTTTGGCAAATTTCTTCCACTGTAAATCACTTGAAGTCTTACAAACAATTCTGTGTCTTGCACTTAATGCAAGCCAACCATGTATAAGGTTGTAAGAAGACTCAGAATCTAACTAATTTTATACTTACTTTTTCCTGTTATTCCAGCTTGAAAGTACTCATGACTTCCTAAGGCCAAAGGATTATGAGCCACCCATGAATCAGACATCCATAAGGGTTTGTAAATGATGATTGAACTAATATCCAAACCCAAATTTCTATAACAAAACTTTTTTTTTTAAAGTATATCTCAGTAGCACATGTATTTCAAACAACCAGGTAAAAACAGCCTGTAACACCACAGAGAGGGGCAATGCCTTGAGTTACTACAGTAGAAAATAGTTTTACAATCTGTAGCAAGTTGGTGTTCACCACACAGACTGATGTTTGTTTCCAGTTCTTCAGTACTGCATTCTTGACTACGAATGACAAAGTCAGATTGGGTATTTTCACTCTCTACCCACCAGCACTGGGCACAGATTCAAAACTTCTAATACACCACCTTAAGTGCTGTATTCAGAAGTATTATTGCATCAAAACAGTGATCAAACTTCAAAACCTGACAAGTAAGCAGCGGTGATTAAAGTAAGTCCATCCTCATCGAGTCACTGTTTGTTCATGTGCACTGTAACTTTTGAGACACTGCTGTGAACTAGATTGGGAAGAGATCTGGGTAAACATAATCCTTCATGTCGTTTGTGGTGGTGACTAGAGAAAGAAATGTTGACCTGGTTATATTTAAACCACAAAAGCTCACAGTTCTATTTACCATGCAGCCTCACAAACAGATGCACCCCCACAAACAAAAGGTAGTGTGCAGGCTGCCAAAACTACCATCACCAGAAGCACTGGCCTGAGGCAGCAGCTGATCTGTACCATAATCAGTTTTCCTAGTTTTCTAATCATGATAAAACAAAACAAAATTCCATTCATTTTAAAGACCAGCACCCTAGAGGCAACATGACATCTCCTTTACTCAGCACAAATATTTATCTCTTCAACTAAGAGCACTCTTGAAATTCAGTCTGTTTCAGACTTAGCAAGCATCAGGAACAACACAAGTCAAACAGATAGTGTAACAAAGTCAATAGCTAAAGCTCTGCCGCAGCACATTTATAAATTCAAGGTCAACCCAGAGTTCACCATTACTTTGATATTGGGGTTGATTGTGACTACTGGGGACACCTCTTGTTTGGCTTACCTATTGACTTGCCTGGGAGAAGTGGAAATTCTGTAGTTTAAGGACTGAAATCACTGGAGACATTTATGCACAAAGAAAAGAAAAGCAGAGATTCCCAGCAGTATATGAGAGCTAACACTAACAATTGCCTTACCCACAATTTTGCCACATTTCATGAGAAGCAGAATGCAGGGAAGGAATGAACAAATTTTAGAGAATAATAGTTCCTGACATAAATCAAACAGCAGGATTTTAAGATGCAGCAAAGCCCTGCCAGACTCCCCTCCAAGGTAAGCTGGTGTAGAGAAGAAAGCATAGCATTCCAACAAAGGAGACCTGTACCCTGTTCCCAGCTCCTTTCCTGCTCAAGATAACACAGCAAATACAGTTCTTCAGATGAGTTTCCCTTCAGTAAAATGAGAATAATACTTTATGTTAAAGTTTTGGAGACTATGGATGCCCTACTATTTTAGATCTATTATGTGAGGATCACTGGTTCCTCCCACACTCCAAGCCTAAACAGGGCTAGTTCACATAGAAAAGGACTGCAAACCCATCTGCCATAAAGATTCAAGGAAGGGGCCCAAGTAAAAGAAGGGTCAGTATTGGGGAAGGAATGTTGTTTATGTGATGCTTAAACTCCACACAGAAGGAAACTTACCTTTACTATTAAATTAATAACACAATCCCATTATTGTGTTATACAGACTGATAGTGTAGCTCTCTTTGTTTGTCAGTTAAATTTCTTGTTGTTGTAAGAGCAGCAACAACAAAACCTGTGGCAGGATCTCAAAACTACAGCTTTCAAGAAAATCAGTCTCAAAACACCAATTGCACAGAACAAAAAATTAACCCCAAGATGACTATAACAGCCAACTGCAAAGCAAGGATTTACTGTGGAGTCCCCCACAACTCTTACCTCAAGCATAGGGCGGGCACTGTCATGGATTGAAAGAATGTGCGTAATGTTATTCTTACTCAATTGCTCTACATCTCGGGCATCTGTGATAGAGGGAAAAAAAGGAAGTTAATTATTTTTTAATCTCTTGAAATAGCATTTCCATTGTGCATGTTGAAAAGCTACTTATTGTTGATACATTTCCTTTCGAAGCTGCATAAAGTCAGGCAAAACCTCAAATGCAGCTGCTCTAGAACACCATCACCAGAGTGGGTAACGGGAAGACACACTTCTAACTCCAAAACAAATTATATACTATATAAAGACCAAGCTTAAGTGACTCAGGAATGTGTTCTCAAGTCAGAAGTTTCATGTATTTTGCATCTGAAATACAAGCCTGTGTGCAGGTGATGGCCATCTGAACACACACTCAGAGCTGTACAAGAAATATCTGACCTCCTCTCTACCCACAAATCCCCCTTCAGGGAATACATTGTCACTTGGGAAACAAAGCCTGTGATATCCAGGTCTGAGAAGAGAAGCCAACCATATCACTTCAATAGAGGTCTCAGCAGACAAGCCAAGACAATAACAAGATTCTTACTATCTGCGAAGTAGTAGAGAAAAATATGCACTTAGCCAATACAAATTATAATTTTAAGTCTAAAGAGAGACAGGTAATAAAGATATCAAATGTATGAAAAAGCAAAATGCTACAACAAGGAAGTGCAGTTGCGTAAAGGTGGTTCCTAGACCTGTAACCAAGGAGTTTCAGACATTCAAAACTGGAAAGAAAACTGGGGTGACTGAAAATTTGATGCTAGATACAGCAAAACCATAGGCTTGATTCTATGAGAAAAAAGGGTAAAATAGCCTGTCACCAATGTGCAACTTTCCCCATACTAAACTACCAGCATGTCAGAAAATGACCTAAATAACCCCCAAGCTAAAAGTTAGCTTGTGTCCATTTACTTTTGACCTTTTTGCTTGAGAATGGCACAGTACAGCATGGCAAGTTGAGCAGTGGTTTTGTGATGCGAACACCTGCCTTCGAAATCTGCCCATACAATCTGTTCACACTAGCCTGGTTGCACACAAAAAGAGAGCACTGACCACAAAGGTTTCAAACCGGCTCTCTCTAGGTACAAAAATAATCACCTGTACGTTCTTTATGTACATGCAAGAGTTCAATTAGCATCTATTGTGTCATCTTATCCACCTACTATAAAGTTTCAACGCCTTTTCTACATCACAAAGAAGAGCTGGACATTTAATTATACTGCCCCATAGACAAGATCCAAGTGAGCACAGTAACAAGCAATAAAATTTAAACCTAATCCAATTATGAAAGCTTCTCTACAGCTAATAAAATGAAGAAAAGAGTCAAAACTGCATGGATTTTACTCACTACTGCTCAAGCCTGCATGATCAACACAGATGCCTAATCCTTAAGGAGAGAATTAACACAAATTCTGTCTGAAACAGAATTAGAGCCTAGCTTCACAGAACAAATAAAATTTCCTAAAAATCTCAGAAAGAGAAGAAGAAGCATTTCTTCTACAAAGAAGAAATGCTAATGCTTGACAGGCGAGGTCCTCTAATCCACCTGACCTTCAGATTTTTTTAACAGTTTGTAGGACAGTCTCAATTCTTAGGGAATGCCTAAACAGGCAAGGATTTGGAAGCCCAGAAACCAGTCTAAGCACCCCTAAAAATCACTGTTTTCTGTCTTACAAAGACTAAGGGCAGATTTCAGAGCCTGCTGGCAGGAACTCATGATGTTAATGTACACCTAGCACAATGAGACCCAATCACTAACTATCAGTATGACCTACATGGTAAGAAATGTCTTGCAGCACAAGGCACACAAGACATATCTGTAAAAGAAGATATGATCCAAATTAAATGCTGACTTCTTTGAATCAGTTCAAAAGGCCTAATGGATGTAGTAAAACTCAAAAAGACTTAGTTCTTCAGTTAACAGCGAGTTACACTAAAGCAATTTCAGCAAATCAAAACTACACAGTGAGATTTCAGATATTCCTAGAAACACGCTGGAAGTAGCCATCCCAGAGCGACACCACCAGGTAGCCAGCAGGTCCTTAATATATTTGGGAAATAACCATTCAATTCATTAAAGCAGAGGAGAAAAAGCTTCCCAGGTACTATCTGGATCTAAATTTCAAACAGTTTACAAAGGGGAAATTCCCCTGGTTCCCCAGCACCTGCCCTAAGTCTCTACAGATACTACAGATTAGGCTATTTAAACAGCAGTACAAATAAGATATCCTGTCACCCACAGTCTCATACCATAAATAACCAAAAAATATTTAGAGGTTATATAAAGAACCACCAAAACCCAAAAGAATCACCATCACCACAACAATTCTAACTTCTTTGCTGTAGCACAATGCTGTAAAAGCATACGTACGCTCACATTTTGAAATCACAGTGTGAAACATCCCATTTTCAAATGTTAAGATTAAACCTACCTATCAGAGCCCCTCCCGTGCATCCTCTAAAGGGTGCCTCAAATGTGGTATTATTCTTCACAACAGGTCACCTAACATCGTGTTTCATACAACAAAATGATTTTTAGCTAATGCAGATATGGACTTTTGAGTAAAGCCTTCGGGAAATATCTCACACAAAATTACACAATTCACACTGGGGAAGTCTTCCTCTCTCCCTTCCCCATTTAGACTATTTTCCCTCAGTTTCATACTATGACTCCAAGCTTAACCTCTACTCCTGCAGAGAGCTGCAAATACTTAAATGCAAAAGCAATGTCAAAGTCATCAAAATGGGACCAGGACCTGACACAATTTGTCTCACTCAGCTCTGGGAAGCTTTACTGTGTGGCTGTGGAGCAAATAACCTAGTGCAGTGTGCTTCCATCCCCATCAGCAAGAGACACAGCCCCAACCACTGCAGTTAAGACACGTTAATAACAGAAAAACTCCAATACTACAGTGGTGAAGTACTCTCAAAATGTACCTACAACCATTCTCTCTTACTTCAGTATTTTAGTACCTCTACAGAAATGCAAGGTGAGGGATAAGGACTTCCTCTCAGAGAAGGGTAAGTCAGCCCAGCATGTACAACAGTATTAAGTCTCACTTAATCTGCAGATGTATAGAGGCTACTATTTCATCATTAGATTTTTTTTTTATTATTATTATATGAATCAAATTTTTGTCTACACTTTATTTTCTACTTTGGAGAGAGCTAGATAGAGAGACAGTCACCTAAAGAAGAACATCCTCTGCAGTGATTCAAGCACTAAGAGCTATTACTGAGAATGGTTTCCCATCAGGAGAACTTTGTTCCTGAATCCAGTTAGGTGCAGTTACAGACACGTACACACAAACTGTGTACATGAACAAAAACTCCACCTCTCCTGTCTCCACTTCACACTTTGTTCTAAAATATATTTTGTCCCATCCTCTCAGAAGGACTTTTTTGGAGAACAAGAAAGGTGGGGAAAAGCACTACTCTGTTTAATGGAGTACTAATAAACTGTCTTCCTTCAAAAGGTGAACCTGAAAAACAAAATGGTATCTCCATCCTCTCCTGTTTTCAGTACCTGACATAAAGCCTTAGGAAATAGAACTTAAAAAAAATACTAAGCAGATGAGAACAGGAATTAACTGACTTAGAAACACAGCAAAACTACTTGGTGGGCATTGCCTGTTTATACACTTAGTAATAGGAAGGGCAGGAACTTCCCCAAGACTCTCCAGACCATTCACAGCAACACTGGACTCTTTGGGGAAAATTAAACCTCATATTGTGGCTTTCCCCTTCAAATTAAAAAGCCCCCAAATATTCCATGGAAAAAACCTTGAACAATTACAAACAAGGAAAAACACAAGCCCTTTAATATTCAAGGTAGAAACACTCTTGAATCTCTGGTTTCTGCTACCGCCACACCTCTTGGTTTGGAAGTAAACTGAGTACCCATTAAGAACCTCTCATCAAAAGAGATCTTTTGTTTTCCATTTGAGAATCAGGCTGTCCTGTCAATCCCTTAAAGAAAAAAAAACAACCATTTTTGTTGTGAGCACAGGTGACTTTCAAGGGACAACAGGTTTCCAGTGCAGAAGTCAAGTGGACATGCAGTCCCACAATAAATTCTTCATCATTTGAGAGGACTGCATTTCATCTGTAAGGTACAAACAAAAGAAGACAAATTTTCTCCAAAACTGGGGGCAGAAAGAAGAGTTAACTTCCTCTTTCCTTTCCCTCACTTTTCCCTCTTAGCCCCCTACTCTCCCATTTGCAAAGAAATAACTCCTTCTTCACTTTTGAAGAAGAATTCCATGAGCTCTGTTTCCTTCTGGGCTTTCAGTCTTGTATTTTATATGGACATCGAGGGTTCCTCTTGAATTTTTCTGCCCTCTAGCTGTGCAATCTCAAATATATCCTCTCAGGAGCTACTGTTGTGCGCTACTGTGCTACCAATGAGCTGAACCATTCTTATAGAGCCTGTAAGATAAAAAGCACTTGAACACATGCCAAGATCTTTGCGTATTCAGGAAAGTTTTTCAGAGACATACTCTGTGGACTTAGGGGGGTTTCAGGAGATACTTCAGTGCTTTCCATAATCAGCACTACATATAACTTTCTACCCTAAATTTAGACCCTTGAGGTGGTTATTAAAGCCCCTCTCAAGCTATGTGCTTAGAGGTTTGTGCAGCAGCAAACAAAACAGAACCAGCAAGCTCAGCTCCCATTTCTGCCACAGGTTCCTTTCACAAGCTGCTCCCGGGCCCCAGTTCATCACCCAGTCAAATGCAGAATTTGCACTGCTCTGTCATAGACTGTATTTAAGTTTACTAGGCCAAAAAGTAGAAACATAGCTGAATGGTGAATAATAATTCCCCAGTCAGAACAACTACTGAATGTCTTCTCCAGACAACAGTCCTCCAGAATTAGTGTTTAACATCTCAAACATCCCACTTTCACTCAGTAGAAAGGCACCTATCTGGAAGAACTGTGCTTTTTCCCAGTCTGCCAGTGTTCCCAGAGGTCTCCCATGCAGCAGCAAGACAGGAGTGTGAGCAGGATGGTACTTGGATTTAGCTCTGGAAACTGTGCATGCCCAGGCTCCCTGAGGAGCCACTGGGGAAAGGCTATCCTCCAGAGGGCAGATCAGAGCGATTTACAGACATTCCCCTGACTCGACTTCAGGAGAAGCTCCCTCCCCTCCACTCGTGCTCAGGGACTCCGACAGTGCCTCGAATTCTCAGTCCTGTGTTTGGGCGAGGTGCACAACACCAGGGATTCAGTGTTTCCTCCTCTTACTGACAAGATGCAACTTTATCCAATTTCAAGCTATCATTCTTAAGCTGAAGAAGGGCAGACTTGTCCAAAAATGCATTACAGGAAATAATTTTGCAAATCTCTGTCTTTATGAGTAGCTAGTAATTTCAGCTGCCCAAATCAGGATACTCTGACCAATTCCAACCGCACATGTTGCTGAGTATTTCTCAGTCAACGATTCCCTTCGTGGCAGTCTCTACACTCATTAGTCACTTTTTAAAAAAGTGTCATAAATCAGAACACACCCAGAACATCGGGAACATGTCACAAATCAGAACATCGGGATCAAGCTCCTCCATAAAACTACACTGGTAATAATCAACAACCTGTTCCTAAGTGGGATGACTTCACTGCACAGAGTTTGCTGCAACTGCTCCTAAGCAGTGAGGCAAGGGGATGTTGAGGGACAAGTGATGCAGAAAGGGTAAGAATTGTAAAACTCCGCTCTTGTATTAGTGAAGTACTGCCACACCTATCTTTTGCTCTCCAGGTATGGTAGCTTATCGGAGATTATAACAGGTACTTGTGAGGGTAGAACGTAATGATGAAATGCAATATGAGCAAAGGTCGCAGCAGTAAATAAACGGACATTTTGTTTGCGTTTTTAATTTAAAAAACAGACGCCATAACACAAACACTGGGGTTAAAGTCAACTCATGTTTCCTCTCTTTTATGGAGGTAAGCAGAAGCATTACACCCTCTGCTTTTTTATCAGCGAGGTTCCCAGAAACCCTTCCCACTCCAAGCACCTCCACCTGCACGCCTCTGCTCTCGGCGCAGGCGGGACATACCGCACTATTCCAGGGCCGCTCCCGAGGCACACAAGTGCGAGGACGGCAGGCCTGGCGTGGGCAGAGATGCTGACTCACTCCCCAACCCTGGCCAACTCCCCTGCACTGAAAACAGAACTGCACCAGCAAACAGATGCTCCAGCTGAGTTTCGCTCCCTGGGCGAGGGCTTACCAGCGGGATGGCCACGGTGAGAGGGACACATTGGGAGCCATGTTACCAGGGCCCATCCTGCCCACCCTAAAGGACTCCATTATCCAACAGCTTCCCAATTCCACCCCTCGCCTGAATTAATAACTTCAGGAACAGAAAACAAAAAGAGGAAGCAACATGGCTATGACCAAGTTAGTTAATCTTGTCATCAGAACATGCAGTGGTCCATTCAAAGGGCTTTCAAAACTACCCTCTTGGCCTTATTTTCATTTTTTTCTATATTTTTCTTTTTTCTCCTTTCATTATCAGCATGAAATCACCTCTACCCTCTCATTTTCCATGGCATGATTAACTCCCTCACACAGTAGCCATTGTACTTGCATTTATGGTGTGGCAAAAGACAGCTTTTAAGCTCACATGTACCTCCAGGCTGCCTTCCAAAGTCATTAGCTCCATGTCCCAAGGGGCAGCAAGCACTGGATCCACAGTATGGGTCAGCAGTTCCAGAAGCAGGTAAATCAGGCAAAAAACACTGAACTCATAGGTTTTGGGATGGGGAGGCAAGGAAGGAAGAATGGGCATGAGGCAGAGAGAAGGTGCAGCACCATCTAAATCCAGTGTAGGTGTTGCCAGCCTTAACAGACTGGGTGTGGTATAGCCAGCCCAGGAAGGACAGGATATTGCAGGAGCCCCTGTGAGCCCTGCTTTGCTGTTTTACCCAAGCATAGGAAATATGAGATCTACATCTATCAAAACAACTGTACATGCACAACTGGTTTACTTCTGAGTAGGGAAAGTCAGACAGAACTGCAGCTAACAGAGTGCTTTGGGAACAGGCCATTTATTTGGATGTGTACATAAGGTTTCCTGTGTTTTCTAAATGTGTCTTTTTTTCTGTACACAAAAAATAAACCTCATGCATGAAGGAAAAAAAAATCCATAGAAACTTATATCTGCAACAGAGACAGTGTGAGTATCAGTGGTCAGGCTGCAACCAGCAGACCTATCAGTCTCACAAGCGGTGATAACAGAACTCTTTAGCAGTTGTTATAAATAACCAAAATAATGAAAGCAATGAACAGGAGGCATAGTAAGCCTTTACTTATAAGGAGGATTTGCAATAAGCCTTACAAAGAATCTGCCTGGCTCACAGGCTTGCTTGCCAAGCACAGGAATCGTTTAAGGCAGGCCAATGCTTAGGAATTCCAGCTGAAGCATGCTCCAAGGAGATGGTATTCATTTTACTTTCCTCCAAGTACTTGCAACGCAGCACACAGATGAGAGAGCAAACGAGTTCTTCTTTAAGTGCTACCAGATGAATTCAGACATGAAGCAAGATGGGGTTAAAAAGCTACAGAGATGCCAGAGAATTCTGAATGCCTGCAAAACAACACCTTAAGACCCCTGCTAAGTAATCCTAGAGATAACAATAAAACTAATCTTACCTTTAAAGTTGCCAATGAACAAGCCAGGCAGAATCTGTGAGAAAGAAATATAGTATCAAATATAGGTATCTTGTGGTAAGACAATTTGACAAAGTTCAATTTGCATACAGGATGGAACATACTACTTTAGCAGAATATTGTGAAATGCAATCTAAAACATGCTGGCAACATTTTGTGTCTCTTTGCAACTTTCTCAAATCAGACAGCTCTAGGCACGCTGAGCTTTGATAGAATTCCTTGGCAAATGGGGGTTGTTAATCATGGGGATTCTTTCACTTAATGGAGGCTCTCCAAGGACAGCAAATGTGGTTTACAAATTACAAAGCAGCCTCTGCCCCCCCACAGCAGGGTAAGAGTTACCCTCATGGAACTAATGATGAAACTGCGCACAGCAAAGGTGATTTGCCTAAAGTTGCTAAGGAAGCTGGACAAAGCCCTGCAAAATGACATCCTTCGAGGTTTTTGAAGTGCAAAGCCATGCAAGTCAGGGCTGCAGCACTGTGGAGCTCTTGGAGGAAATCACTGCAAACAGCAACTTGTGTGTTCACATAGAAAGGGAACTGCTGAAAGTCTGTGAAATGCACGTTTCTCTCCTAGATCTAGCCACTCACTCCACACTCTCAGATGCCTGCACAGGTGTCAGTTACAGGACATTCTTTAACTGGAGAGTTTCAAGGTCTGCCCAAGGACCAGCATGTGCAGTCCGAGGGCACGTGCACGCACAGACACAGAGGCAGGTGACACCGTAGTGCTACCCCTCCACCCTCTCATAACCCTCCCAACTTGGGAACAGCAGTAAGGACATCAAAAAAAAACCCCAGGCACACTTAACACACATTTGCTGGCCAAGATTTTTATTCTCTGCCACCTGATGTCTCTGACCCACACCCGCATCCTTTGAGAAGATCAGAACTGTGGTGGTGAAACCATACATACGATCCATTTTTCTAGAGTCCATGCTTAGCATACCACCAATACAGATATGCCAGCACTGACTTCCTATAGCCTTAGCAACACCCTAGTGTCACCACAACAGCAGCAACAGTTTCTCAGGCACAGCTATTTAAAGGGAAAACTCCACCCATTTAGTTCAATCCAGCAGCTGCGAAGTCCCAAAAGTCATGAAGGACTTTTCATCAGGGATTATTGCCACAGGCTCCGTTTCACTGCAGCCCCCGTACTGCACAGGTTAGCAGGGCCAGCAGAAGAGCCTGTAAAACAGCTTCTCACCTGCCCAAACTGCAGGGCTTTCATCTGGTAAAATCTGGATAAATGTTATTTATTGAGCCTTGAGGGAAACAGAAAAGCTGCAGCACCTCTTGCACTCCTTGCAGCTTTGGTTTGTGCAAATATTCCTCCCTTTAGGCTTTGCTGGGCAATCACTCTCTGCCTGCTGTGTCACACAGCTCTAAACACAGGGCTCAATTCTTCCCCTTGACACAGAAAGATGGCTTCTCCAGGACGCTTGCTGTACCTTATTGCTTGTAGACCCTTGCTTGCAAATTAAGGGCTGATTGACAGTACTGGTTCCTCAAGAAAATATTTTTTTTAGTCTTGTACAAAAGAGCACCTGTACATTTTGCAAAGATAAGCTCAGACAGCTTTCTCCCTTTTCCTCCCCTCTTCCTTTGTACAAATTCAACATTCTTACAAAGACAACAAAAATCCCCAGGGCAGTTTCCAATTCCAGCATATCGTGTAGGGTAAAGAACCATTAAAATGTCCTGCTGTCCCCTTCCATGTGCACAAGCCTCATGGTTTCAAGGGACTATTCAGTATTTCCAGCACTCTTGATGGCACTGCTAGAAGTGCAGCCCTAATACTGCATCCTGGGCTAGGAAAAAGAAACCTGTAGCTGCTCCAGAGAGGACAGTACTCAAGAGTCATTGCCAAAGAGGCTAAATTCTCATGTTCTAAAGCAAAAGGGACTCAAGTTATGAATGAATTTCACCAATGCGATCACCCCAGTGAGCTCCCTCAGCTTAAGCATAAAAGTAAAAAAAATTTAAAGAGGCTTTCTGGTATTTTAAAATAGCTGTCTGGTATTTCCTATCTGCAGCACAAATCTTCTATCACATCACCACTGCTGTAGACTATAACATTTTAGACTCCAGGACATTATTTCTGCATCAAATGAGCATTCTCAAGAGAGAATAAAAGCCTAATTTCCAGTCACAGTCATTAAGCCTTGACATCAGAAATTAAAGATACTGAGAAGCACCGGGGTGTTGCAGAAATGAGGTTTCTTGTCGGCAAAGCAGGAAAAATCCAGAAGTCTGCATTTGTGCCTCATGAAGAGATGCTGCATGCTATATAGGTAATTAGGACACCATGCAACCAAGGACAGATGTGATCCCTGTTGTACTAGTCATTCTAGAAGCAAGAAACATTACTATGGGTGAAAGCTACCTGGAAAGAAGTGAATCTTCATGTCATGCTGACTAATACTTCAGCACTTGACTACGGCTGGGAACTTTCAGCTGTGTCATCTCACACTGTCTCCAGTAACTGCAACTCTGGGCTGTGCAAAATGAAGGCTGATGGCTGCTAGGGGCGTGTGAGAGAGAAGGGGTGGGAGTCAGAAGAGTAGAAAAATAAGGTGGTTGTTTTTGTGAACTTCTCAACCACGGCTACATGAATAAAAACAGGAGCCTCTTTATATGATCCGAAACATTGAGAAAATGACCACAGACCAAGTAACCGATGAAGAACGCACAACCAAGGGACAAGGCACCAACATCTGTCTTAGTTTGTACCTCACATGAGAGCAGCTCATGTTCTCCACCTTGCACAAAGACTGAGCCCTGGAACAGACAGTAGCTGGTAATGCTTCTGGTCAGTCCTCTCTGGAATAATACACCTCTCTGGAAAATGGCTTAAAAGGCTATTTTGCTGCTGTTTCCTTTATCAACAAATGCTCATAATAAAGCATCTAACTCCTTGCCCAATGCTGCTTCTGGCTGTGTCAGTGCTGACGGGCAATCCGGAGAAGTCCATGAGGCTTTCTCAGAGGTGGCCAGGCACTACAAAAGGAGAAGACAAGCCTACCTTTGTCCAGTAGTACAGGAGAATGGCACACATCAGGGAGGGGGGTTTGCTGCTGACAGGAACTGACACAGCTTCTCTGACTTCCATAAAACTGGCTACATCAGCTGTAACTAGACACATTGGTTTAAATTTCTTATGTATCCAGTCCTACAAGGAACAGGGCTTATCTGCCCTCCTTGTAGAGATAACACTCGAATCCTCTGAAGACTTTACATGAATAACTGTCAGTTAACTTGAACAGCACTGAACAACAACTAAACCCCAGAAGAGCTCTTCACCAAGATCCTGTTCACAGATAGCCAAATCTTGTCACCATCTCAGCTGCTAGACTTCAGCTCCTAGAAAACATCTTTCTGCATTTCAACCACAGACTTCAACTTGAACTTTGAATACAAGTTAGACCTTAAGCATGAACACAAATCAGACCGCTGAGACAATTTTCTAAGTCAGACCCCATTACTCATTCTGTAAAATATACATCTTAAAAGAAAAAAAAAAAAAGTAGTGAAAATTAATACTAGACAGGTCAATGCACATTCACAAGCCGATTCTCCTTCTCTGAATAGAATAAGGTATGTATGAACAAATGCTTTCAGTTTAATTTGGGAAATGCCAGAAGGCTTGGATGGGCTTTAGGCAAAAAACTAGGCCAGGCTAATTTTACAGAGAAAATTAGTAATGGAAGACAACCACACCTAAAAAGAATGCCAGGCCTCCAGTCCTTATCACGCTAATGGCCACATAAAGTCACGTGCAATTGCTACTCGCTATGAAATACATCAGTATCATGGGACAGAAAAATAAGGAGGGGACAATGCCATTGAGAAAGGATCAGCATCCAGAGGCTGCAGCAGCCCCTTGAGCTCCTTCTTGCCACACCCATTACAGGCCATCATTAATCCTCTTCCCTTGGCATCGGTACAAAGGGACTCCTTAAATGAAATAATCCACCATCAAATAAGCTGATTATTTCTTCCTGCCATCCATATACAGCTCTACCACAAGAAACACACTTCAGCTGAAAACTAAGGGAATTTGTATTCACTGACTACACTGAGTCAAAGAAGTACCCCCCACATCTGTGCTGATGGCTCCGTGCTTCCCCTTGCCCGTCCAGCTTTGCCGACTCGCAAGATCAGAAGGAAGGGATGATCCAAGAGCACATTCGGCAGGTGGCACGTTCCAGACCAACATGTGGGACTCCTACAAACATAAACCCTGATGGCCAGTACCTAATATGATTGCAGCCTTCTTAAAGGAGCCAGCCCTTCCCAAACTGCTGAACATCTCAACCTCTTGGATACAGCCATAAGAAAGGGGAGAAAAATCCAAGTAGTGTTATGCTTGTCCTGAAAGCACCAGGTGGTACATGTCAGAGCAACATTTAACAGAATTCAAATGACCAAACTGGCCAGTCACAGACTGCCAATTCCTACCTACAGTAAAATGTAATGCAGCTTCAAAGGGCTGAGAGTTATCCTTTTGGTTTGATTTTTTTTTTCTCCCCAGACTGCAACTTAGGCATCCCATATTGTGTCCCTCTAGACGTTCTGATAATTTCAAGCATTCCAAGAAAAATACTAGAAACATACCAGAAGCCTAAAAGGAGTTTCTCTAGTTGTATTTCTTCCTAACTGGCCATTTCTAGAAGGCTAATATCAACCAGTTGCTAATATCACAGCATTATTCCCAGACTCTGAAAGCAAAAACTGAGAAAAGGACCAAGGGAGGTTCTACGTCCTACGCACTAACTCAATTCCTCAGCAGCCAGATCTCTTCCCTGACAAAGGTTTCTATTTCAGTGTTTCTACCCATAGGATGGAAAGGCTTCCCCTTCCAGGTGGCACACTAAGCACTCTGGATGTTCATCAATCTGACTTCCAGGGGCAAGGATGTCAGACTGGGACAACATGTGAGGAGCTATTTCTAGCTGTTCTCCTCTGCTTTGTCAGAGGCCACACACACAGCAAAGCTACTCCCAAAGCCCTCAAAGCAGGATGTAAGACAGAGGAGATGACTCAACTTCTGTTCCTCATAGTAAGCTATATATAAAAGGCTAGTTACCACCACACTTTCAAATCTGGGTTTTAAACAGAGGTGGAGATACTGAGAAAAATCACAGTGGTCCCTAGATAACCACCATGACATGCCAGGGGAATCGGTGCGTACAATAAGCCCCCTACTGCCAAAAGGCCAACACCCTTTGCAAAACAGATCCATCTTCCTTCCTCACTGCGATCTCCACTGGGGCCGAGCGCTTTCCTGTCCCACCGGCACCAGGCGGCCCAGCCCTGCAGCGACAGCGCTGCGTCCAGCGGCTGCTCCTCGGGAGCGGAGCGAGCTTTGGCCAAGTGACACCGTTCAGTGCCGCGCCCGCTGACAGCCCCACGTCCCAGGTCCTGCCGCAGGTCAGGGGGTGCGGACTCTGCCCCGCGGCAGCCCCCAGGGCTGGGGGACACAGAGCGGGCACTGGAGCCCGGCGCCAGGGGCACGGCGGCCCTCGCCGACCGCCGGGACATCGCTTCGCCCGGGAAGGGGAAGCGCAGGCACATCACCGAAACCAGGGCCCCCCTCTCGCCCGCCCGCCCGCGCTGCGGCTGCGGAGGAGGAGGCGGCGCGCCCCGAGGGAGCGGCGCGGCCGCGGTCCCCGTCCCTCCGCCCTCGCCCCGAGGTGGGGGACCCCCAAAACCGAAGGGAAAAGCCCTCTAGCCCTGGCCTTTGTTCCTGGAGCGGGTGCCCGCGGCGCAGGGGCGAGACAAAGGCGGGGGCGCCGCGGTATCCCGTCCGCCCCGAGGCGGGGAGGGACCGCCACCCCGGCTCCGCTGCGCTGGCCCGCGCACATGCACTCGCGCACGGCGACAACCACGAGCGGGGTTACCTTGTTCATCCCATTCCCCATGGCTTAAGCGACCCGCACGCCAGCACCGCGGGAGAAGCCGTCGGCCGCTGCTGCCAGCGGCGGGTCGGCGTGCATGGGATAGTGCTTGCCGAGGGGGGACTGGGGACGGGCTAATTGCTCATTAAGGGCGGCCGCTGCTCGCCGCTGTCGGACAGGGCGAGGCGCATCCCTCTCGCCCTGGCCACGGCCGTCGCCCTCCTGAATGCCGGGCGGCT
>VXBU01022441.1:0-33672 GCA_013400315.1 Bombycilla garrulus | reverse complement strand
AAAAAAAAAAAAAGGGAACCAACAGTTCAGACAGAAGGAACAATGCCAGAGAATGGCTGAGAAAAGCATGTAGGATAATTTAGATGTAGGTTAGCTGCCATGGCAACCATGTACCAAATTACTCCACTTCTGTGCCTCTAAACCTGCCAGCAGCTAATTTTGTTTGTATGTACTTCAGGCTGTAAGACAAATTAAACCACCTTGAAACTCATGAGAGATTGCAAATGACGTGCAGATACTGGAACTGCTGTGGGATACTTGGTTTAAACATTTAGAAAATAGAGATAGAAAAAACAGTAACCCTTGAAAATTCTGATTTCAGTAAGTGGCTAAAAAAATACATAATTTCTTTAACATGCAGGTAGTTTTAACCCTGCATTTGTACTGCTTTGCCTTGCACATATTTATCAGGTCAACCTGACACTCTTACCTCAAATGTGTTTATAAGAAATAAAGTGGTCTTAGCAGCAGCTCTGTATATTTTTCACTGCATGAAACTGCCATGTTATAAAAAGAAAAAGACATTTTCTTTTACTACAGCGTTCTTTAGAAATACAGTAAAATCTTAGATCCCTAAGGAATCGAAACAAAGCTATCAAAGAGTATGCTGCAAGGCGCATGCATATTATTAGTTACTAAGAATAGTCCACTGCTGAGTGTGAGAGAAAATATCCAAATGCATTCCCTTGATAAGTTAAGCATGTATTCCTCTCTCTGAGCACACGCCAAAGTGTCCTCAAATGGAAAAATAATGTTAGAATAGCCTAACCTCTACTTCCAGGCCATGTACATGTAATCCTAGAGAAACCCAACAGAGCCTTCACAACACCTCTGTGGAGGAGGCACACAGAACATTGTAGCCATTGGACTGCCCTTGTAAGGTCCATGAAAACTCTTCAGAGTAGAAAGAGGTCAGTTTTTGATCTTCCCACTGAAACTTGGTGAATGTCATTGAAATGTCCAGCCGTTAGTTGAGAGGCATTAGGATTAGGGTTTGACCCCCCAAAACCAGCAGGAATCTTTGAATCAAGCGCACAAAAAGCAGTGGTCAATGCCAGGAGATAACTGCCCATCCCTCCATCATCACATGATACTCACCGTAGAGTGTGGTATTCAGTAATCAGGGCCTGCCTCCAGGCAAAATACTGAATAGAGGTCTTTATTTTGATGGCATTTTCCCAATAGCATCTCCTTAATGGGATTTTTCTTTAAGATCTCCTGTGTTTGAAAAATTGAAAACAGTTCTCAATTCTATATCATGTTTTCTTGGCCAGAATTTAAGATAATAGCCCTTAAATACCACATATGAAAAACTAATACAAATAATTATGTGACCACATTCTCCAAGAACATTCAGTTACCCTGTGAGGCCCTTGCACTGTAGTTTCTGTGGCTCACTCTTGATGCAAGAGTGTTACCATGCAGCATTTGATTTGTATTTGATTTTTCTTGCAGAATTTTCACTTGGTTTCATTGTTTTACTGTTGCAATTATCTGTGTCAGCAGAGTTGCTCTGAAGTTGCTTCCAAGCTACATGGTTACCTAAGAATTCTGGCTCCATTGCATCTGTGATTCAGCACGTCCAGGACACTTCATTGTGCTGTCTGGGAGTGGTTTGTAGCACAGCTGGGAAAAAGAGGTGAGTGGGAAGCAGAGCTTACAGCCAAGAAACCTGTCTCTTGGAGTGTGTAGGTGTAAACCCTTAAGATGTTCTCAGGTTAAGCAGCAAACTCAGTGCCCCTTGCCTTCCTGCCTTCTGCAAGTTAAAGTTAAAAATGTGTTTTCTCTCTAAGTCAATGGCCACCTGGGATACCCTGGATCAATATGATTACAACTACTCTCAGCAATGGTGAAGTACCTTTGTGGATGTATGTGAATCATGTCAAGCTCAGGAAGCAGTAACAATGCCAGGACTTCAAATTCTGCTGTTTGAAAATCCCTGTTCTTCTAACATCATCCCCTGCTGAGCACTGTGTCCCTAGAGGAGAGTATCCACTGCTGACAGACCATCGCACTGATGTGACCTAGTTAAGTACAGATGGACACCTGATGTTGATATGTAAACCTGTGCTCCACTGTGCATGGTGTAAATTCAGGGTCATTAAACCAAGGACATTTTCAGATATTATGGTATCCAATATGCCTTGTCTGGCATTACAGGCACAGTCATCAGTAAAGCTGTGTCACAGAAGCATTACTGGTCTGAGATGGCTACTGTTTGCTTTCATGTTGGCAGTTCATTGCTCTTTGTTTCAACCTCCTTCTGAGGGAAAAACTTCTGGAACTGCTGATTGTCTGCTTACACTGCTCTCTAAGCCAATGTCTGTCTCTTTTTGCATCTACTGAACACCTTGCAGTTGCAGGAGATATTGCTACATTTGTCTCTGAGCTCTAGGTATTACTGTGATGTTTTATTGTGTATTTTGGACTGTCAGTCAATCCCATGCTAAAGCACCAGAACACCCAGTAAGCTTCTAAACTGGCAAGGGTTAATCCAGGGTCTCCTTGTGGTCTCTTCTGAAGTTTTTTTGTTTGCTCTGATGCTTTGGTCCTTTGTCTGGAGCTTGAGACATTCGTTCTCAGGTTTTGTACCTCTATGGTTTCACTTTCCTTTGTGACTCCAGGTTAGATCTACTCTCTCAAACTGTTGATTTGACATAGGGATGTAAGAGCAGTTGTTCTAGACCACAGCAAAGATCCATACAGTTCCATCTTCTCTCAGCAGTGGCAAGCAGTGGATACCTATGAGAAACAGGGTGAGTACAAGAAGGTTCCTTCCTCTTTTGTATCTTCCAGTTTCTGGCAACCAGCAGGTCAAGTTTGTGAGCCAGGGGCACACCCAATCCCTGGACTGAATGTTAAGCTGGTGTTTTTGTGGTAACATTTACAGTGACTGCAAGAGCTCTTTCTCGAGTGACAGCTGATCATTCAGAAAGAGTTATTAGGGCTGCATTTATTAGGGCTGTATTTTTTTGCATATGCACTCTTTTCTATTAATCAGCCTTGTATTTTTCTGCCATTTTACTACCCAATCAGTTGATAGTGTGAGATCCCTGTTACTTTCTCAGGCAGAATTTGGTTTTGACTGTTGGAAGCAGCTTTGTATCATTAGCTGCTTTGGCTATCCACCATCTTTTTCCAGCCCATTTGTGGATGTGTTGGACAGTACAGGACCTGTCCTGATCTCCTGTGCTTGCCTCTTCAAAAATTGCTTTAATTGTGAAAAATGATCAGTAGCTCCCACCTTTGTTTCACACCCTCTAACCCATTACTAATTCACAAAAGGATCTTCCTTCAAACTAAGGCTTTTTAATGAGCCTTCTGAGGTTTGGGGAATCTTGTGAAAAAAATTCTGAGAAATGCCGTTATACTAATTCTGGGGGAAATTGGAATAGGGAGAATGGTGGAGAGCAAGGAGATGTATTTGTCCTTGAGACCAGAAAGGTTTTAGTCTTCTGTGTTTAAATTTCCCCTCAACCTGAGAAAATGATGTAGTCTTCCAGAGCACTACTTGTCAAAACGTAGCATATTTCCACTGAAATCCATCTGGCAGTGCTGATAACGTGGGCTGAATGTTCAGCTTATTAGTAGAATTACTAAGCTTTTTTTTTTTTTTTTTTTTTTCATTTACTCATTTCTTTGAACCCAGTTTTGTAAGGAAGAATACTTTGCCTCTTCATAGTGAGCAATTGTATTCTGTTCAGAAAGAGTCAACCCACTAGGAAGGAATGCAATACTCAAACTCCAGTTAGACTTGGGTAGGGTTAATGCAAGTTTATCCCAGAGTCCAGGAAGGCACAGTCAAGATTTGCATTTTTACTGCCTGACAGGAACAACTTATGCTGCCAGTGAAGTCAGAATAGCTTAGTCACTGATTTCAGTAGGAAAAGGAACACCACTTGTCATACAAGATTCACTTGACCTATCTTTTTGTAAATAATGAGAGAAAGACATTTCAGGAAATTTCACAGTGTCTTTTTTCATTTGATTATTATTCCACCTGCTTTGATGGTTACTTTATTTGTCATCTGTCAGAAAATGAAACTCAGTTTAACTCTTAATATCCAAATAGCTCTAGCTATAGTGCATGTACACGAGCTTGTACTTAGGAGTGGTGCCAACACTGAGTAATATTAATATATTATATGGTTGATAATATCTGAACAAATATTCTGCAATAAGTCACTATAGAAATGAAGGTAAGTTTCCTGTGTGGCTTACAATATTATACTAAAATACAAAAGAAACCTGAGTGGGTTTCAGTTATGAAATAATAGATACTGAGCCATTTTCAGGTTTGCTCCATATTGCCAGTGTTTAAACAGGTGTGTTTCACAAAGTTTGTGAAACAAAAGCTCACCTCAAAGTAAATCAACATTAGGAAGCAAAACCAGTGCTGAGTGATAGTGCTTAAAAACTGAGAAACAAGAGTGGTTTTAAACAGCAACTGAAAAGATTGCTTTGATGTTTTTTAAAACACTCCCCTGTAGTCTAAAAGCATGTTAGAGTTTTCTGTGATTATGTACAAGACACTGCATATTTTATCGGGGTAGTTCTGTGGTTTGGATTATGCCCATCAAACATTAACTTTTTTAATGTAATATGAGCATGCCAGCAGTTTTTGAAGATTCAGAAAACATGCTTATGAGCCTAACTGCTAAAACCCATTATTTTTTTTTTATCTAGAGCATTACCTTATGTGTACAAATGGGGGGAAGGGCAATAAACCTAAAAGCCCTGTTAACTTGACCAGCAATTACACTACTGGTTTGTAGAAACAGGCAAAGCTCTTTGCAGTGAATGCAAGGGTAGGCAAATATTGTTTGCTGAATTCAAGTGACATCTGTAACCAATACCTTAACTTGATGACAGCTGAGAAAGTACCTTTCCCTTGCACTGTAAGCTGAACACCTCCCATTGCCCCAGAACGACAGGTGGCCTCCCTCTGAAACACAAGGCTCAGCAGTAGCATGGGCAGGAGTATTTGGGTCAAAGACTGCTAGCAGAGGCAGAGGTGGATAACGTGACCTAAGGAGAAATTAAGAAAATCTTAAGAACTCTGTCTGATTTTACATAAGTCTTGAAAACCTTTAAGTCATTTGAATTCACTGAAGGCAAATCACTTCATGCATTTAAGTGTACAGAAACCTTGTGACAGCAGGGCTTGCATTGTGTAGCTCTCTGACATGACTTTGGAAGATAAGGCATGAACAATGGGGAGTTATTAACATGAATAATTTTCCATGCAAATTGGAAGCACTGCAGAACAATAGGATGGCTGTGGTTTAATGGCATCAGGTTTTCTGCAGAGTTGAGTATAAAATATCACAACAGGAAAGAAATAATGGAGTCAAAAGCTGCTAGAACAAAACTAGTTTGAAAAAATAGCTCATGCAGGTGGACCACAAGATCCCTTTTCCTGGAAGTGTTTTCAGAGATTCAGTGCCCAGAAAACTTGCTTGGAAAGCCAGAGCTAAAGAAAACCACAGATTTTCCAAACCTGAAGAAGTTTACAAATACAATGCATTCGTATAAACATCTTCACCAGATTAACCTTCATGGCACACCTTGGGATCAGCAGGATTATGACAGATGCATTTGCATCCTTCAATACAGGAAACAGAGAAGCAACATAGAAAGATGAGCAAGTTAACTTTTCTCCGTGTCTCTGTGTGTTGTCATATTCAGGAGAAAGGATGCAGGAAGCAGGAGGGCTAGTGAAAGAAGTAATGAAAGCTACATGTTCCTTGGGGTAGGTAGTTGCTGGTCTGATTTTCCCAAGACTGTATCTCTGTTACATGTGATACATGAGCAGCTGAGCTGGTGCTAGTCCAGGTGGCAATATCTTATACTGGTTGAAACACCAGTACAAAGAAGCTCAAGGGAAAAAGGGTTCTCACAAAAGATAACAGCTGTTCCACTCCCTGGCTGTTCTGTCCTTTCCTGGCTGAAGCCTCCTCCACTGACACACACCTGACACCCGTGGGAGTGATCCGACAGAAGTGTTTCCATTTGACATTTTGGTGGACAGTCTATGGAGCAGCAGGATGCTCTCTGAAACAAGCAGACCTCTTTTGATTTATTCATTTCAACAGTGGGGATAATTTTAGAGCACAAATGACAGGAAATATTTTTTGTGCAGTTCATCAGAAAACAGAACAGGGCAAAGCACCAACTATTGAGGGAAAAAGGCTATGACATGCTGCCCATGCTGCATATTCAGTGTCTCTCTGCCTGTAAAAGGAATTCAAAATAGAACATTCATAAAAAGAGTTGATTTTGCTGAGTCAAGTCAAACTACTGTATGACCCTATGTGCAAAAACTCCCAATGTAGTTTATGTTCTATTGGAAACCAAAAGGTGACAATCAGCCAGTTCCAGTCCATCAAGTGCAACACTGACTGAAATCAGCAGAGCTGTATCACTTGCCCCTAAGTCTGAAAGGTCTCCAACAAATTGCTGACATAGAAGAGGTCACTCAACCATTTCTAGTCCCAGGGAAGGAGGGAGGGAGAGATGGAAGGAATTATACCCTTAGAACAAGATTGCTGTATGTCTGTGTTTGGGAAGTCTACACTGCTGCTGCCTTTGTGAGCCTTTCTGTGGTTACAGGGAGGATTTCAGTCTCTGCACCTCTTGGTGCACTCGGTAGTCTGGCACCTTCAATGCATACTCGATTCTCTATTGAAAGTCTTGATGCTAATTCATAAAATTAAGAAGCTGTTTTCCTCTGCCCATGTGAAATGAGAAAGAAAGTGTAAATTTGTTTGTATGTCAATTTCTGTTGCAGTGATGAATCATCACTCAATACAACAGCTTTTGTATTTTGTACACAGGTTTTCTGCCTACGTGGAAGAAAGATTACTCTGTTTCTGCAGTCTGATAGCATAAATCCAGCCAGATCTCTAAAGTTTGTGATGGCTTCTTTCCTTCTTGGAACTTTTCTCCAGAATATTATATTATGTTCCTTAAGATTTTCTATGCAAACTCACCACTTTGAGAGAGACTAAAATATAATGTGCCACAAAGGAAGTACTCCTGTATACACTGAGTCAAGGTGTGAAAGTTCTTGCTGCAAAAGCCTGAACTTTTTCATGCAGAACTGAATCAAATATCACGTCCTTTAGTCACCTAGCTGCACAGAGGTAAAATCAGGGGAAAACTCCTTCTTCAGCACTAGTGCTGATGACAGCTGTTCCTACAAAAGGTGGAATTCTTCCATGGTGACTTCAGAAGAGTGTCAGATTTAAACTGGCCTTTGGCTCTTCTTGGCTTTAGACACACATCTCTTTTTAGTGAGCCTTCAGTGACCCTCTCGTGGTGTTAGTTTGGTGGCTGACCAGAGAGAAAGTTGTTATTTCAGAAAGAATGCAGGAGAAATGGTGACTGTTGCATGGGCAGCAGCAAAGTCAGAAGCTCTACACGTCTTGGAAATGAAAGACAGGCTTTGAAGCTGCCTTAAGATTAAGAAACAGAAGAAAACTATCCAGTTCCTGAGACCAGGTACCAGCCCTAGCTGCATCCAAACATCAGCTTGACTGGAGTCTCACCTCACAACTACTCTCACTGGCACTTTGGCAGTGAAGCCTAGATGCACAGACTTGTGATGAACTAATGTACGCTCCAGCAGGTAATCTAAATTTAGACAAGGTGCATGTCTCTCCCTAGGACCTGATATTTTACTCAGCAGTTGAATAAACATCTAGCATGCTGTTTAGCCATAAGCCTGATACATGCTTTGTATGCTTGTTGTGTGCCTGTGACATTCAAGCTATTGTTTCATTATTTTGTGGCCCCGAGACACCCTTTTGATAATAAAGTACTTCTGCCTTGCCTTCAGTGTCACACTGCCTGTGGCATGGAGCTGATCTAGCACCTATACAAGTACACAGCATTGCTAGTTGTGCAATGTAACTCTCAAATATTGTTAACTACGCATTTTTTCCATCACAGTTAATATTCTGAGTAGTTTCAATTGTCATCTATGGGTAGAATTTTCAAAACCGCAAAGTGTCAGCCTAACTCTGCTTTCAACAAAATCGATGACATTTTTATTGATCTTGAGTTTGGGCAATGGTTGTGCACTACAAAGCGTTTCATCTTGTATTGGGCCAAAAAGAACCTCCGAAAGAAGACCTGCTCCTGAAAGCATTTGGCTAATTAAATATTACTTTTTATTTCTATCTCTGCTTCCCCAGACTATTTTAAACATTAGGAAAGGTATCTGACCATGAACATATCAGACAAATGGGGACAAAAACCTGGTTTATAAATGTAGACAGAGGAACCATGGAAAGGGATAACATCTGCAAAATCATGTAAGAATTAACAGTCTGTCTACCAATGAAAATAAATTTTAAGTTTTCTTATCCCTAGTGCCCATAGGAGCCTTTTAGAAAAGTCTCAACTCTTTCTGTGCCATACTTCAAGGGCTTATACAAAATTGCTTTTGACCTGCCATTTCCAAAACTTCATTCACTGACAACTTCTGGCACTTTATCCTAATGCTGAAATCGTCCTTTCAAAATTAATGATTGTACCATTCTCCAGCATCCTACATGGTCTTCACAAGTTTCATGCCTGGTCATAGGGAGGGTGGTTAAGCACTCAAGCAGGTGCCCAGAGAGACTGTGTGCAGCCAAAACCCAACTGGGCAAGGCCTGAGCAACCTGATCTGTCTTTGACATGCTCCTTGTTTTGAGCAGGAGCTTGGACTACGTGACTTACAGACATCCCTTCTAACTTCAATTAAGTCTTGGACTCAATCATTCTGGTTTTTTTATCCCAGATATCACCCACTGCTATGGGAGATCTCACATAAAAATGCAGCTGTTATAGCTCTCCCCTGCTGGCCTTGGCCTTTCACAATTGTTTTTTCCTGGACCTTCCCTCTGCCTTCCTAATAAATACCCTGTTTCAGTATTTTCTCATGGTGTCTAGCCATCAGCTTAAAGATAACACAGACAGAGCTTCAAGCCTTTCTTCCAAAACCCTCAAGTTCAATCTCACTGTTAGGTATCTTTTTTTTTTTTTATCCAGCTTTTTAAGACTACACATTCAAGCCATATCTAAACATTGCTATTTCTTTGTACATAAAATCTCTTACACTCATCCCTCCCTTTCAGTAATGAGGGACCTAAGACAGGGTTCCAGAGGTGTGAGCTTTATATTAGTATTGCATCTACTTCTGTACATCTGTCATTTGGTGGGGGTTATTTGATTGGGTTTTTTCTGCACTTTTTGGTGATTCACTTGAGATATTCTACAGTTTCACAGATTTTCTTTTTGCTTTCCATTTATTTTGTTTTGTTAAAAGACTTAATCTTCTCAGACAATTATAAAAAAAAGGTGATTTCTATAAACTAAAACTAAGATGAATACCATGGTCTTAGCTCTCCTTCTAGTTCTCATGTCACATCTTTGCTGTTGGATGACGGGAGGGGCAGTTGCAAAGATAGTGGATTTAAGATTCATGACACTTGGTATGGTTTCCTGCATTTCAGTAGGTCCACAGTGCAGAGCTTCATATGAATTAGCAGTGATTCAGTGGGAATATTCAGCTGAGACAGCTAATTTACGTTTTGAAAGTAAAGTTCTTTATTTAAACCTGCCTTTGGTATCTATTTACCTATTGAAGTCTAATGGGTAAACAACCAAAAGCTAAAATCTGCACCTCAGAAAAACAGGGATAACACTATTTCTGCCCTCTTAACCTCCTGCTGAGTATGACAGTCTTAAAATCTTTCCAGTAAGGAATAAATGGCAGCCTTTTAAAAATGCAAGAAATGTATATTTTCTTATGTTGCAGCCTTTCAGAAGAGATTCTACTTTCTAAGAAAATCAATGAGAGTAACTCCTGTCATTTAATCTTGGTCCTGTAAGTTCAGCTAGGAAATGCAGCTGAAACTAAAATCTTCCATACAGTTTCTGTTTCCTGAGAGTATTTTTGAATATCAGGTGACATATGTGGGTGGGGGAACTTCAAGATCAGCTTTAATCAA
This sequence comes from Bombycilla garrulus, assembly GCA_013400315.1. NCBI lineage: Eukaryota > Metazoa > Chordata > Aves > Passeriformes > Bombycillidae > Bombycilla > Bombycilla garrulus. The sequence goes on along the minus strand of VXBU01022441.1, from coordinate 23,671 downwards.
ATCTCAGCTTTTGCTGGAACTTCCCAAAGCCTTTCTCACCCTTTGCTCCTGTCTGAAACATTTTGCTAGTTTTGGGTGCATTCCAATTAGAACCTAAAATATTTGATTTTGGTTTGTTGTCTTGCGATGTTCCAAGTACTCCCAAGTTTCATTTCACCATTCAGATCTATCCCTTTAGCCTTCTACTGTGAAGCTAGCTCTAAAATGTTACCTCTGTATCTGAGATACAGACCACATTCAAACAAATCTGGTGATTTCCAGAAGACTTTTAGTCTGAATAAGGAAGAAAAAATTGATGTTCCACCAATGAAGACAGAATAAATAGGACTGAAGAAAACCGAGCTTATAGTGAAAGCAGCTTCTTGATACCATTTTAGAAAGGAAAGATGAAAGGTAGCTTCCCTATATTTCTGAGTAGAAATATCACTCATTCAGTAGTGGTCAGCAGAAGATAAGATCCTTCTAATACAAGAGAAAAGACAGAGTTGGAGAGTGAACAAATAATCCAGAACAAAGTAAATGCTTTTAACCATCTCTCTCACGTGAAAAAAAAAAAAAATAAAAGGAAAAGGCAAATGTAAAGTTAGAGCTGGAATTTGTGAACAGAAAGAAGATATGTCGGAAAAGAAATTTATTTCACACAAAAAAGGCCCAGCAGGAAAAACAGTTAAAATGAGTTTTTACAGCTATTTAGTGAGTAATATAATGGGTCTATTTTCTGGTTGAGAACTTTCAGAATGTCATAGAACACATACTAAATCATACCAGAAGTCATCGGTTTCTTTCCAGTGATAACTGATTAAATACCCTGTGATTTTCCACCTCATTTTAGCTTGCCTTCTATTGCTCATGCCTTTTCTTTGGCTTTCTCCTTCTTCTCACCTCACAAATATAAAATTTTATCTGCTTTCCTCATTTAACATCTTGTCTTGCCATCATGATCCTTTCCTATTCCAGCTCCTGGTCTCTTTTGCACTTCTTTGCGTATCTTCCCCTCTCTTATTCTAAAATTTTCTTGTCTGCCTGTTTCTCCTCCCAACACAAATACCTTGATTATATTCTAGTCTTAATTCTGCTACTTCTACACATTTTTGTCTCTCATCTCTGTTGGAATAAGATTCATTAGGAAGCAGATAAATACAATTTTTTATCAATAAGGCAGAATGTCTAAAATTATGGCCAATATTCACATACAGGACATTGACAGAAAATGTGAGCAGCATATTTTTCTCTTCAAAATCAGTGCAATGTAAACAAAGCATTTCCTATTGACTTTAAAGATGTATTTTTTCTGAACTCTATCAATTGTTTCTAGTCATTATTTTCCAATTTCTATGTTATTTTTTTTTTTTTTCTTTTCGCTATGTACCATTATTAGTTTGGGTTTGTTTTGATTAATTTACATTGCATTGGTGAGGTTTTCATGCTGGGTGGGGTTTATTTTTTCCCAAACCGTCTACTCAGTTTTTATTCCTTACCTCATTTTAGTTTCTTTCAGCTAATTCATCCTATACTACCAGTGTTCTCCCTTAACTAAATACAGCTATTCCTTGCAGGCTTGATACTTGAAACATGGAAGAGCCCTTTCTTTTAGAATTATTTTTTAACACGGTGTCTACTTAGCAAATGCGCCTAACTGATGATTTTGGATACTCCAGGTATGTTGCACATGGCACCTGTAAGCACACTGTCTAGAGCTGGCTTTTTTAATTACGTCTCAGGCCTCCACCAGTCCAGTTTGTGGAAATTTAGTTCAACTAAAGTGTTTTCTTCATAATCTCTAGTGGCTTATTAATGCAGCTTACAGTTCTAGCACTGCAGGCTTCCCATTCTTGGTCTGCTGGTTGTTCTTGGCACAACTACATAATTTCTGAAAATTTCACACTCATTGGCTTCAGGGTCTCCATTCTCTCCTCCACCCTCTATAACAGCTCACAAAGCTCTTTGGAGGCATCTTCATTCCACCCCAGCATTGCAAGGAGGATGGGGTGGTCTATCAAATCCTTGGTTTGGTTCCCTGCTCTTCTTCTGCCCCTTACCTCTGAATAATCACTCCCCTGGTTCACTTAAAAACTTCATACTCATCACTTACAGATCCATATTTCCACTCTAGGCACAAATCATTTTAGCCAAGCTAACAACTCAGCCTGTCATTCCAACAGCTCACTCTGGATGTGTAATCACCAGCGGAAGCTTGATATGATTAATTGTTCTCCCCCAGTAATTGCTTTTCCTAGCTTTGGCAACGCAGTCTTGCACCATGCAAGTGTTTCAGCAAAGAAAAACTTTCTACAATAAGATTTTTTTATTCTGTCTCATTTTTTTGAGACACCTCTTATCCCTGCTTTTTTAAATCATGTGAAATTTAACCCAATCAGTTTTCTCTTTGTAGGACCCATCACAGTCTAGACAGTAATCTACTGAGTGCGTTTCCTATTGAAATGCTGAGTATGAGAGGTCCTTTCAAATATCTTATTACACAGCCACCTGTCACATTTTGAGATCTACACCTCTGCTTTTTTCTTTTATCCTGCTTATGTCTGCTTTCATGTTTCCCTGTAAAATGCTCCATTACAACAAATGTGAGTCCTAGTTATGCTAACAGTGAGATAATTGAAGTTCAACCTTCCTTACCAGACACTGTGTTCCACTGTTATGTTCTTGGGTCACTCTTAGATTATAAGCTCCAAGAGGAGAGAATCACCTAGACAGCAAAGGGGTTTATGGTATCTGAGTAAAAATTCTAATTTTAATAAAAATATATGCAAACTAATACTATCTTGTCCCTGTATTATTGTATGGATCTGTACAGAGTTCCTAAATACTATAATCCTTCTGTAAATTACACATTTTCCAAATAAAATTTACTTCTAAAGTACTCTGGGCAAGACTTAAAAATGCTTGCACATTGCAAATAATTGTGTATCCACTTATTTAGTTTAATCTTATTTACTTACTAAAGCAGATGCATCCCATATTTCACCACAGTCAGGTGTCATGACTACATAGAATATATATGCTCAATCTGGAAACCTTGGGAACCAATAAGCAATTAATAAATACAGTACAAATTAAAAGTTCTGATGAGCTCCATAACATTTATACCTGGACAGATTTTTTTTTTTAGAATACCTTTTTTGATAAATCAGCATCCAGTGCATTGCAGGATAATGTCTATATGTGCCACTATTGGAATATGATATGAGTGCCAAGTGAAGTGACTATGCTGTTGCATGAGCAAAGAAATAAAAGTTTTTTCCATATAGAGATTTATTTAAACAGTGAAGATTCTTGATCTATATATAAAATTTTATAACAGTGTAACTGGAAAGAACTGCTACAGAGGAATATCCTAAAATTGCCAGAAAATAAAAATGTGAATTGGTAACTAAAGAACATTTATAAATATACCATGTAACCACTTAACTATACAGAAACATATCTAAACAATTTAGGAAAAGGTGGCAATGATAGAAATAGCTTAAGGAAATAGAAATTATGCATATTATGCAAACTTCTTAAGAAGCAGAAGTAATTTGACTTTTAGATTTTTTCTGAATTTAATGAGTTTGCTTTCATTAAATGCCATATGGAACGATATATTTAATGTAACACAACACTCTGCTGAGTGATGTACCTGATTTAAGGAGGTGCCAAGGTAAGGAAAATAAAAGAAACCTGTGCTTTTCACCTTTCAGGGAAGTTCTTACAGTATCCAAAATTTATCAACATTTAATCATTTCTTAATACATCTTCTGCTGTCATCTACATTATAGTTTTTGTAAGACAGGAAAAAAACAGCACCGTGCTTTTTCTAATCCTTCATCTATCATAAGTTCAAACCACTAACATTTCCATTATCATTCAGCTAGAAAATTAGGTATTGGTCTAAAGATCCTGTGAAAGAAATAGAAAAACATCTTTGGTTTGGATAGGTTGAAAATTACTTCTTTTTCCGAGTTGTTCTCACAGAACAAACTGCTTAAATGAAGGCAAACTTAGATATAAATTTTCACCCTAAAGACAGCATAGGATAATGTCCACAGTTACCTTGACCCAGTGATCTGTAGTCATAATTGGACCTGGAAATTAGTATGGAAAGAATGGGTTTGATTTCTAGATATATTCACAAGCAGCTGAGCTACAGAGCCTGGTTCCTGTCAAACTGTACCTGCGCATGTGTTGACACATAAACAGATACCTTCCCTGCATAATGTCTCACCAGTCTGTGACCAAATCTGGCACATGAAATTCCTACATCCCCACTGCTAAACCTAAGCTTGCTGTTTTAATTCTGCAAATATCAAAGGCCTCATCTCCTTTCATCTGATGAAATCTTGACATATTCACTCAGCTTTTCCCCACTGCTTTATGAGGCAAAAGTTCCCATCACTTTCCACAACTTGCTTACACCAACTTTCCAAACTCATTATTTCTAGGGAATGGGACCAAGATGACCAGCTTGTTTTACCATGGGACAACTAGTAGGCTTAGGACTCAAACCCTAAGGTCTTCCAAGTTCAGTTACATCTACTGGTGTGCACTGAAGATTGCCTACAGAGATGCCTTAGTTTCTCTGAAGCAATTTCTAGGTCCTTTACAATCCCTCTCACCTCTTGTCCAGCTGCCTGGGACTCCCCCAGCTGTGGCTGAATGTGGATTTCCCCCTAAATGGGGAAGTTCCCCAGAAGAGACAGGACTTACAGAGAAATACATGCAAGTCTCCTGTTCTACTGAGCATCAAAAAGATTCCCCAAGGGACTAACAGAGAGACAATTATTTTCTTCCCATTAACTACCTCCTCTCTGAATCTTGTGCTCACCCTTCAGAAAGTAGAGGAAAAAAAAACCACAAAAAAGCAAAAACTGAAAAATAAGTACAAAAATCTCAATAGTCTAGCAGAGGATGCATAGTCAGAAGTGGAAGCAGGGATACAGGGGACCATAAATGCAGATATGGCATTTCTGCCTAATACTGGTTTTGAGAAAATGGCCTGGACTTGTCGGAGCTCGACCTCAATAAAGGCTGAGGAAAACCTGAGCACCCATTCTGCTCTATCACACTTCAGAAGCAGAGAGGAGAGAGAAAACTCTCAGGAAAGCTGGAACAGGGATAGTTGGCCCATGTAACAGCTTTCATATCTAGCCCAAGATAATTCTGGAGGAAGTAACTCAGAAAAGGAGGACAAGATAGGTCAGTCCAACTGACATTGGAAGGAGTCTGGCTGTGTCTGTAGATGCATTTTTGTTGTAAATGATGCTCCTGTTGTGAAAATGCTGCCCTGTTGCTTTGCCTGATTACAACACATGAATCCAGTCCTACTTCTGAAGAGTCAATAGGAGTTTGACATCAGTGGGATCATGAAAGTTGAGATCCATGCTGCACCAAACATTGCTCTATTGCACTAAAATATGGATATAGGCAGAAGAAAATCTCTTCATTTGGTGTAATTTTTTTCTCTAATATCTACTACTGTGAAACTTCCCCTTTTGTTCCACTTTATACTGTGTTCTGTCCTCACAATTCACATACTTTCTATTCTCCATATTCTTCTTCTTTCATTTTGGTTTAATGATTCAGCCACATCTTCTCTGGGGTCAAGAACAGCTTCACATGGTATGATGTGTGAAACGTGGGGGCATTTACAGGAACTTGGAAGCATTTCTATAAACATTCCTATCAAAAAGGGAACATTTTAAAACAGAATTTGGGGTAAGGCTTTTGGGGTTTTTTCACATTAAGTAGTTTCACTGAGTGTCTTCAGTGGTTTCCCTTTGTAGAAAGAAAGAAACTAAAAATAATCGTTATTAAAGCTTAATGGTAAGATCTGAATAGTTTCAGAAAGATATTTAATTACCTCAGTGCTTTTTGTGTCTGATAGTGACATCTTTTGTTTACACTGAAGTAGTGCAACCAGTATTCTTTACTTTGGATTATTGCTTTGACGGGTAAACTTCGTAGCTGCAATTCAGTGGTCATACATTACATACCATTAATTCTTTCACCTATAATTCCAGTTTTACCTTTTGTCTTGTGTCAGTGATGAAATGAAGATTCAGATAAACACTGAAAGTAATAACTTACGTATTCTGCGTCAGATCCTGAAGCTTCCAACTTGACATCCCTCTTCCTTTCTTGTCTCTATACTGCATCTTGAGAAGAAAAATTTTCACTAGATTCTTATGCCACAGATAGTAATCCATGTAAAGTTATTACTTTCTCCCCCTATTATAAGAAGGCATGACTGAGAAAGAGCCATAGGAGGAAAAAAATCTGTATTAATAGTTTCCTGTGGGTGTCTGTCAATATATTCTGTCACAGTCTAAATCAGGGAGTGACTTTCATGTGAAGAATTAAAAAATTAAAGAAATTTTAAAATAAGAACATCAATCTCAATAACTCAATTTTAATATTCTCTTCTTCTGCATGTACAGATATTTTAATAGTAACTTCATTACCAAAAAAAATGAACTCTAATCAATCATGAAGCCAAAAAACCTAGAAGGTAAAAAATGCTGGTCAGAGTAAAACAGTTATTTTGCTATTTTGCACTAAGAAATATTTTTCTTTTTATAAAAGACAATAAAGCAGTAAAATGAATACCAGTTAGAGACTGAACATTATTTTACCCACACCAGTCTTGCCTGGAGAAACTTGGGTCCACATTATGTTCTGCTTCTCTTCAGATTGATGAAATAAGCAGTGAACAAACAATATAATGGAATATTTAGACCCATGTCAAAATTAAAAAAAAAGACTGTTCTATTAACTAGTGCAGCGAGATCAGTGTGCATGTGTTCATGTCAAGCCTTTTCAGCTGTAACCTGTCTGTAGTCCTCCTAGAGTCTTGCCCCATTGTGGATTTGAATACACCAAAAAATCTCAGTGAAAAAAACACTCCAGATGCAGGTGGAGATCATGCCGAATGGCCATGCTTTGGTTTACGTCAGTGAAAGAAACAAGCCAAGCTCTGCAAGAGCCATCAGAATGTACTTTTTGGTTAGCCTGACATGCACCCTGAGCCTACTGTTGCCATACCAGTCTTTAGTACATAACTTATTTCAAACTGCTAGGCAACAAGTCTGAGTACTAAATGCCAAGGCAAGAGTAAATGCTGCATGGTTTTATTCCAATATGCTTACATTATATCTTCAAATAATTTTGCCTTGTGTAGCACAGTTATGGGTAAAACCAGCATCTGCCTCTAGTCTAATGCCCCTGTACCAAACCCCTCAAAATATTTGAATCTTCTTCTCTACCATCTGCTGCTCTCTTCTCCCCTCTACAAGTCACCCTATTCTAAGGGCAAATTCCCAGAAACCTCCACTTCCCCATTCATGATGTCCTCCAGAAGGCATTTGCCAGTTGTCACCAACAAACAAGGATTTGAGACTTCAGACAGGTGAACCTTTCTTTCACCAGGCACATGTTTCTTTCTTCTGGAAACCAGTAGCTGTGTGGCAAATGAAGAATCCTGCAGGTTTTTTTGCCGCTTGAACTCAAATGCAAAACCAGATGAAACAGCCACCTTGTCCACTTCCCTAAGTGGCCACACTGGACCTGCCAACCAGACTGTGCAAAGTATTTGTACCCAGACAAAAAGAGTGGAAAATCTCCACAGCACTGTCCTAGGTTAAGAAAAAGAACCCCCTTGCAACTCTATCCTGCTGAGTGGGAGTAGTGAGATGAGGCAGAAGGCTGGCTTAGCTCCTGAGAGTGCCAGATGGGAGAGAAAACTTGTGATGAGATGCGAGCCACAGAGAAAAACTTTCCAGGAAGGGAAAGTCCCAGAAACTTCCACCAGGAAAACAAGCCTGTGGAAAAGCAAGTCACAGTCTTTTCCAACAAAAATTAGACTCACTTTAGGTATCATTGAACATTCAGTCTCTTGTTGTCCTGAAATACTGAAGAGAATGACCAACTACCAAATACAGATGGGGGTTAACCGAGCAGCTTACATTTTCCAAAACCTTTGAGATAATCTAATTGCCTTTCCTTCATGTCCAAGCCAAACATCTTCTAAAGAAGTTCCATTAGCACTCTAGTGTTCATACAAACTGTTTTCTAGTGATACAAACATCAGTTAATCTACTTGTTGTAGCAGGGCCACAGAGATTTTCAAATCACTTCAGATTAGGAAACACACCAGATAATGGCAGCTGTTTAAAGAAACACCACACAATTTCTACACACTAACCAGGAAGCAGATTCCTCCTAGCACACAGATTGAAAATAAAACCTTACACAGCAGGGCCACTTCTATTTTCTTTGCTGTCATCAGTTTGTTGACTGGTCCCTGAGAAACTTCTCTTTACATTGCATTTTGCTCTCATTCTATTACCACCCACTCAAAATCTGGAGGAAAGCACAAAATTATTAAAGATGATCTCAAATTTGTGGCACTTGCAAGATATCGAAAGCTGTTTTGCCATACACTTCCTCTGAACAGTGTTGGGCAACTTGTTTCATCGTGTCGAGCCTAATGCAAGAACAATTTATTTTTCACCAGAGTACAGTAATATCACATACTGTGCCAGTGGAGTAATCCAGATACCATAAAATAAACACAAAATTTTGTTTACAACCTTTGATGTGCTCTTCAAAGAAAGAGTCTGGGTGAGGGGAAAAGAGGTTGCCTTGAACTGGGGGCCGAGTGGTAACTTTTAGGAGTTTTCTATCATTAATAACCTCATCGTGACCTGTGAGTTGCAGGGAGCCTACACAGGGCATTTATCATCCTTGTTACCTATTGCCTCTCACTTGCAGAGGATGTGGGTGCTGTGGGTTACCAGAAAATGTTGGTAGAATATGTTGCTCTTGCTTGAGAGCACAGTTCACAGTGAAACCAACCGTTCATGAGCAATTCCATGCCATGGCCTTGGATCTCATTCATATCTGCATGGGATTTATCAAGCACACGGTTGGGACCTGCACAGGAGCACTCCTGTCCCCGAGGCAACCTCCCTTCAGGAACAATGAGCTGAAAACACTGTTCTACTGCCCCGTGAAGGAGTGAAAACACATCAGGGTTCTCCTGTCAGTTTTGGCAAATGTTGGCTGTAAAAGTCAATGCAGTAGTCGATTCAAACCTTTAGTTACAGATTCTCATTTAAGGCAACTTGAAATAAAACTGAAGTGCAATTTCATTCAGAACTTTCTTCTCTAGCCAACTGGATACCATCAGTCAGCACATTAAATACTATTTATCACCTTCCTATATATTTGGCAAATCATTAGATCCCTGGTAAAGAATGGAACTTCATAAATGTGAGATGATTACTTTCAACTTTGCCAGAAAACTCCTAAATTTACATAACTAATTGACTTTACTGTATATTTGCAATATTTCAAAGGCTGTGCTTATTGAGTCTCCCAAGTGATCACCATGAAATTAAATTTTCTAATAATGCAAGAGAGGAAAAGGAGTTGTTTAGAAAGGAAACTGTGTAAACCCTACAAATAAAAAACTTAGCTACAGTTCTAGATGGAGGAAAAACTCTCTCAGTGAAAAGCATCCAGGAAAGGTCCAAGGTCACAAAAGTAGAAATGAGTAGAAATGCATTGATTTCAATTCAGGGTTTTAAAATTTTATATGCAGTCAATGTATCAAGCTTTTGGACCTTTTGGAAATATGCATTATATAAGTTTAGGGGAAATGGCTACCTCATCTTTGTTGCATTTGCTAATAGTAAATATTCAGCAAAGAATTCTACTTTGGGGAAAAAAAAATTTATTCTGTGCTTTCATGCAGGCCTTCTACTCTGTCCTTCTCTTTTGTTACATATGAGAGTAAGCACTTTTCATGTAAGTACGGGCATATGCACATATATGTAGTGACTAAAAAGAAAATAAGATCACAAAAAATTAAGCCAAATTTATGTGGCTGGAGAGATGTGCTGGTTTTAATCCTACATACTATCTCAGTGGAGACTTGGGTATGAATAAACTATGCCTGGCACGCATCTGAAGCAACAAGGCAAAAAGAGGTGCCTTCTGTAACGTCTGTGACATACCCAGCCCCCTAACTGAGCAGGAAGACTGGGAGGGATAAAGATTTTCCTGAAGCCAATAGGCCAGAGGGCAATTTTTTTCACATGCCTCTAAACAAGGAGTGGGTCTAAATTTGCTTCACCATCAAGTGGGGACTTCTCTTAATGGAGAAATCCCTAGCTTCTCTATCATAGTGATTTTCTAGCCAGGTCTAAAAGGGATTACAATAGCATCTTCAGATCCAATCCTTGACATTAAATTGAATTAATTACAGAAAGTTCAATAAAAAATTTCTTAGCACACTGCATTTGTGTAAAAAAAAATCCAGCTTCTTATGGTGAGAACAGAAGCAACTGGCAGAAGTTCAATTTGTATAAATTGTAACATATCAGCAGTACAGTATAACTTCAGGCAAAACATCAACAGCAGACTTCCTCCTAGTAACAGTCACAAGTTGAACTCAAGAAAGATCAAGAGGAAATCATATTGGTTAATTTTTTTTAAAGGACACTTATAAAATTCACTAGAAGATAGTGTTAGCCTTTAATAAAGGGACATGATGAGATTTTAGGATATTTTTGGGATTTTTTAAATTTGGTTTCAAAATAAATTACTGAAGGTTTGGTTTAGGCTTAATCTCATATTTATCTCTCCACACATTTGTAGAATTCCTTCAAACCACAGATCAGTCTCTTAAGAGATGAGCTTTTCACCTTTTCCGCTCTCTTCTCAGAACTCACCTAACCCAGAAAGCTCATGTTTTAAGGCAGCAAGACTTCACACTCCTCAGTAAATTTGAGATGTGCTCAATTATCAGAAAATACCTCTGTATTCAGGCAAAGCTCTTTTAAAGCAATAGAACAAGAAGAAAGCAGTAAAATTCATACAAGACAGCATGATGTACATATTCAGATTTTTGACGTGAAATTATGGATCTTGGTGTTTTCTTAGGAATTTAGATTAAAATCACAATACAAGTGTGGTCAATTGACTGCCTTTTGGAAAAGCCGACACAGAATCCCACTGCTGGGACCATGCTGGGTCCAGGGAGCACTTGTAGGGAATGTAAAAATCGTAAAAGCAGAACTGTACAACTCCACTCAACTTGTGAAGAATTAAAAGAAAAGATGTTATGAATAAGGTTCGGGAAGGATACTGAAGTGGCCAATTTTGTCTTGTTCAAAGCCCTGGAAAGCAAGGCAGGAGTCTGGTGAAAAAATGGGTATGCTCAGAGAGGCAGCAACCATCCGGGAAACAGCAGCAATTGCTTCCACCTTTCTTCTGTTGCCCCAGGAGTATCCAAAGGCCTTCCTAAGCTCCACCATATTTCATCTTCCAATTCTTCCACCTTTATCTACCTCTACCCAGCCTTGACCTCCTTGGGCTAGTACTGACACTGGGCTGCTCCTGGCCAGCACATCGGTAAGTCACCACAGAGAACACCGTGGCACTACTCATGTGTGGGACAGTGTGGGCCACCAAAAGGGAAAGAGTCTTCTAAACAGGCATGGAAATGAAACAATGCCCGGTCACAGAATACAGATACAAGGAAGTGAAGGCTCAAACAGATCCTGGAAAAAGGGAGGCCCACAGGCTTGGTGGTACTTTTGTTACTCATAATGTAATTTCATTCTGTATGTGGTCCCTTTGCTTTCTCTCACAACTTCCTTTTCAAAAGCTTGTAAAATACACATGTGAAGATACCACACTACTGTTACACTGGCACCAGCTTCTACATGGCTGCCAGACACCTCAGGATCTGGCCCTTTTTAATCCCTTCGTGCAGCCCCTACCATTTTTGTTGCATTTTCTAAGTGAGCTCAAAGTCTACTCTCTTCAGAGTCCGTCAGCATAACCCTCAGCAAGGCAAATACAAAGTCAAACAAATCCCAAAGTATCCAGCAGGACTTAGATACCTCCCCAGCAGCCCTACAGAGGGAAGGGAAGGGAAGGGAAGGGAAGGGAAGGGAAGGGAAGGGAAGGGAAGGGAAGGGAAGGGAAGGGAAGGGAAGGGAAGGGAAGGGAAGGGAAGGGAAGGGAAGGGAAGGGAAGGGAAGGGAAGGGAAGGGAAGGGAAGGGAAGGGAAGGGAAGGGAAGGGAAGGGAAGGGAAGGGAAGGGAAGGGAAGGGACTTTTAAACAACTTATCCTTTTCCACAAGCTCTTCCTGCAAGAGCTCTTGCAAGCCAGCATTTTAAGTGAGAAGCTGCAGAATCAGGCTGCAGTTTAATGCAATCAATTCACTACACAGGATTTTCATTCATGGGGTCCAGTATTAAGGCAGGTACATTGAAAAGCTTTTTTCTGAGAGCCTTTTTTTTTTTTTCCCCTGGTAGTTACATGGAAAAGATACTATAGAACAGAGCTGATCTTAACTCCTGTATAACAGCTCCTCCATAAAAGTGTTGACTGACAGATATTGTGACATGTCTGTTTGCTTTGTAATAGAGACAACTGCCAAGAGTCCTAATAGTATTTATTAGGAATATTAAACTGCAGTGTTCCATGGAGTAAATCCTACAGAGGCACCTGCTGGGGAGGTACGTCGCTAAGTTCTTCTTAGATTTAACGACAGTAGCAGTTAAAATCCCAAGAAATTCAGCTCATCCTTCCATCTTTCAGATTACAAATATGAGATAAAGGTGTGAGACTTTTTCTGAATATGGTTTCATTTCCAAGGTAGAGTTTTGGAACACAGACACAGAGATATAACTGCATTAAGAACTGGGTTAAAATCTTCTGGCTTCACTGTTATAGAGGAGGTGTCTATAACTGCAGCTGTACTCAGACTGTCTGCAGTAACTGCTAGCTATGCCAATTAATGCTAATCCAGACCCTCTTAAACTGTAGAAGTAATTCTGACATTAAAAACTGCCAATAAAATTTAAGATATTTATGCAGATAACAGAAATGGCATCTTGGAATGTCTATGTTGGCTTTATAAACACAGGCTATCAAACAGTAAAAGCTGACATTATGTTCTGACAACTCAGCTGAGTGCTTAAAACCTTGTACCCCACAGATGTTAAGTAAAGACTTAAGTACCCAGTTCAGGATGAGCCCTTCTGTTGACAAAACAGTGATTTCATTTATTATCAATACTGAAGATTTATAGTCTTATTTTCATACAAGTTATTTAGTTTTGATTCTGGATCTTACAGAAGACTTGTTCTTAGTTTTCATACTGACAGCTGTTTTTCTCCTGTACTATCTCTGAATGCAACAAAGGTTGCTCTATATGGAAAATCATGTACAAAGGGAAACAAAGGCTCACTTTCTCTTCTTTCACATTGCATGACATCACTTAAATACAATCATTTCTCTCCACACACCCACATTTTTCATGTAAGAACCAAAATTATTACTACAATTTGGCACATGATGCTGCACAGTCCTGGGCTCTGGGAAAAACAGAGTTAACATTTAAAGCCCAAAGGTCAAACTTGCATGAGATGCAGCTCAAGCCTTGGCTCTGCATGTGTCTTTCTAACTTAAGGGGAAGCCAGAGAAAACCTTCCTGAGTGGCATCCGTAACACATGGCAGCACTGCTGCAACATGATTTCTGCTTTTTTCAAATGCTGCTGGCTCTGAGCCATCTCACCCTTCACACAACATGTCCTGTAGCACGGAGGGGTTAGTACATTGTGTAACACACGTTCAGCCTAAAGCTATGCCTGAAAATTTTCAGCCTACCTGAAAATTCTGCAGGGGGCCAGGAAAAAATGATGCAGTCTAGACATCTGACTAGACCACTGCCATTTCCTTTTCATCACACAGATTCTCCACCCAAGAAGAGATCGCAGCAGGGTTTAGAGGAAGATGAACAGTACAACTGTTCATTACAACTGCTGACTAGAATGGTATGGATTAAAAATTTTTCAGCAAGGTGCTCACGCACAGAGATCTTGGAGGTATACACAAGTCCCACATCTGTTTCAAACAAATGGTATTTTCATAATCTTTTATATGAATCCCAGCATGTAATTGTAAGGAGGCAGTTTTCCAAAATACAATTGTGTTGTGGAAGTGAGAAAGCAAATAATAGATGGTTTGTACTACACAAAGAGCTATTACAGTGTTATTCTTCTCTAGAGACCTTTCAACACAGTGAAAGAATGATTTTAGGCTTTACACTGTCCCAGGATGGCAAATCAAGCAAGGAGGCTGGACATGGCAATCAAAATGATCTTTGAGAACAAAACTTTCCAGAAGCAATGTCATGAGAGGGCATGGGCATTAGAAAGTCAAATATCAGCCCTCATCAGAAACCGTAAGAAGAGCTTTAGGAGCATTCATAAGGGATGAAACCATTACAATTAGTGAACACTGCAGGCGATATATTCACACAGCCTTACTCCAAGTCGTGCCCCAGCACATCTAAGGCTCAGCAGAAGCCTGGCGTGTTTCCAGCAGGTCTGAAAACACCAGTATGCTTCAGAACATATTGGTGGGGAGAATGGTTTGACTAAATGCCTCTGCAGCAAAACCACCAACAAGGTTATGCAAGCAGCTCAGTGTTTGTTCTATGATATTGTTAGAACAATGCTCATAGAATGATCCATAAACCATCAGGTTATGTATTCAATTATAATCAAATCTGCCTGTACTGCAACAGATAAAGTAAAATGGTTTGAAGTCTCCCATGAAAGAGAGATGTTTGAAGGAGTGTGGTATATGCACATCTTGGTTAAAGATTTTGATAGAAAAAAAAATAAAAGGGAAGAAATTGCTTTCATTTGGCTAAATGTTCCTGCTCAAATCCTATTATATCACTAATAAAGTAGATGACTAGTTATCCACAGAGGTTTCTATTACTTTATCATTTTTTAAACTCAATTCTGTGGCTCATTTACACAGCCCAGGAACATGCACTGCATGTTCTTGTTATCATTTCTCTCATATTTCTGTTGACTTTTTCGTATCCTTTCTTAGAGTTAAAATAACCTTGGTTGAAGAGAGAACCCTATTACGAGGCAGCAAGGCCTCCTAAGATCAGCTCTAAACCACCATCATAATTCACAGCTCTGCTGTGGAGCAGCATTTGGTCACAGCAAAGGTATTCTTGAGCGGAGAGCATCCAAGCTTTGTCACCCTTGGCCCCTTTTCAAGCAGGGGGGCAGAATGCTGTCAGCCTTCTTATCACTTGTGGACTGTGATTCCCCAGAGAAATAGCAGCAGCAGAGATGCCCTTCCTCCCCTTACTGTCCTGGAACATTTATCTTGGCCACTAGCTGAACTTTGAAATAAGCATTCATGATAACCAGCATTTTCATAACCTTAGCCTTAAAGTCCTTCTTTCAAAAGCAGCCTTTTGTTTCTGAGTGCTCAACCTGAGCTTGCTCTCACAATTGCCAGTTGCCAAGGGTTCTCTAAGGAATATGCTGTGACAGGGGCTGAGTGGCCCTTTGGTGCTCCCACCCTATCTGTTTCAAGATAGGCATCCAAAAATCAAGAGAAATTAACTTGAGTGAATGACTGTTCAAAACAGGAGCCTATGCAACTTTCCCATGGCCAAGGAGATTGTCAGTGGAAGAAATGAATTATCCTTACTTCCCAGACTTGCACATATTCCCCTGACTGTCCTACCTCTAAACCACAATAATTTTTCATATTTGTGTGTGCATTCACTATCATCACAAACACTAATGCACACTTTTCCAGGAACAATTGCACTATCATTGCAGTAGTTGAAGAGGGGGAAGAAATTACACATACTTTGCTATGCTACCTTCTCACAAGGTAAAACTGCAGTAGTGAGGGATTCTGTTATGGGACAGAGCAATTAAAAGGGAGAAAAAAAGGCTATGATGACTCTTTATAAAAAAAAAATATGGAGAATCCTTTAGATTGAGCATTTGAGTTTGCAGAGATAGGAGAGGGAAAGAAACTTATCTCTTTTTCGGTTTTCTACTTGGGGTTTTGCTGTAGGCTTTGCTGCAACATTATTTGTCAGGTTGAGCCCCTGAACCACAGAAATTAATCCCAGAACAAACTACTTTGGCTTGTGAGGTGGTGTGAACACAGAATGCTAGATGACAACAGGCCACAGAAAAGGTCAAAAAACCCAATGGGGGAAGCGATGCACATGTTGAGTGCTGTGAGAGTCATGCTGAGTAGCTGCACGGATAACTGAGTTTGGGGGATTTCTCAGCTCTGCTCATTGCTCTTGGGGTTTGCAATAGTGCAGGCAGCAAAGAAGAAAGGGGGAGGGGAAGGGGCTGGGCTGCACAGATGTACAGCAAGGAAATAATTCTCAACTGTGGGGGCTCTGTGACAGCAGTAGTGGATCTGCCCTACTAGTTAGGGTGCTGCAGGGAAGTAACTTTGTGCTTGTGCCTTTTGCGTAGGAGGTCTGGGAGCAAACGGGGATACCCCACAGCAACATGAAAAAAAAGGAAGTAAGCAAATAGCTGTATGACTAATGCCCCTTAGTGCCTGGGACAGACCTTTCTTAGCCCTACACAAGTCTTTGCCAAGTCTTTCACGTAGACCAAGCTAGAAGCAATCTAAAGTAATGGGGCACACTGAGTTGTATGAATTTTAGTTCATATGACAGAAACAAACTTAGTATTTCCCAAACCAGAGCTCCCAAAGCACTAAGCAAAAGCAAATCGTTGAATTAACAACTTGTATGAATATGTAATTTTGCATCAGCCTAACCTCCACTCGGTCAGTTGCCAAAACCTTGTATTGGTCGTTCTGTAAAACTGTAACTTTCTACCCTTCAGAGCAGCTTACCAAGCTGGGCTCAGCAGGTGTACTGGAGGAAACTCTATGTGGGAACGTCTTCCTCCTTTCCCTGCATGGGGAGGAGGCATTGGTCACGTTTCTGTGAAGATTACCCTTTCACACCTCTGATGACGTGGGATCCTGAGAGAGCCGCAGAAGCTGTCAGATACAGTAACACTCCAGCCCTGCAAAGGCTTACATTGTATATCGATGTTATAAATCTGGTATTTATCCAAGAGGTAAATACCCTGGCAGGGCTCGGGCCCTGGCCTGGTAGGGGCTAAGAGGTTGGGATGCAAGCAGTCATTTTCCAGAGGGCCACCAACCAATCCCCAGCTGGTCCCCAGGACAGCCCCTTTGCTGGCTGCAGCCTGCACAGAGCCCATTGAGAGAGAGGAGCCAACAGGGACATCCCGGCAAAAAGGCTTTAGGTGTCACCGGGCCACAGGAAGACAGATTATCTGCAGCTAGCCAACAGTAATGCGAAAGCATTGCATTATACTGCAAGTAATATCAGGAATATGTCTTGAATCATCTGCTTCCCCAACCATTTCGGTACATCCCAAGGGGACAGCTATCAACAGGCCTCAACTCCTGTACACAGAAGTTGGCACATATCTTTTCCCAAGTGTGCATGTGATGATTATTTCATTTTTCCCCTTCTATCTTATAGCCCAGTGATTAAGACTGGAATTGAAACCCTGTCTCCCTGGAGAGAATTTTATCACAGGTTTCACACTTCAGGGCACCTCAGCCACCAAGCCCGACAAAACTGTAAAAGAGCAGGAGGTGAGGAGAGGGGGAACTCAGGGCACCTCCCTGCTGGAGAGACTCCCACCTGCAGAAGAGAGCTGAGGCAGCAGCAGCAGGTCTTGCACAGCATGGCTGTGGCCTGCTGGCTGGCCCTGGTAATGAAGAGAGGAGTTCAGATCCTAGCTCCTGCTCCAGGGATTTTCGGTGTTTCAGGCTACAAAATCATTACCTATAAAATTCCAGATCAAATCCTAAGTCAGAAGGTTTTCTCCAGGTGGATTTTGAGCATTGGACAACACACAGTTTAAAGGGCTGAAGTTTTGTCCATAGGCAGATGGGAGATGGTTGTATCTTTTTGTCAAGTCCCCCTTAGTCCCTAAGCATGAGTCTGCTTATCCATCAAACATAAATCATTATTCTTTGTTTGTATCAAGTACTATGATGACAATGTGAGTAAAATGTTAAATGTACAGGTGAAACCCAAGATACCTAAATTCTTTATCTGACGTATAAAATAGACCAAGAAAGGATGTGTAAATAACAAAATAGCTGCTCAGCAGAGCCACACCTGGAAAGCACAAGAAAGATTTTGGTTAATTCCCTATTCGTTTTGCAATTACCCGCACAAGGGAGAAAACACACTGGCACGGGGTTGGACCTGCTGCTCCGCACGGCTCGAGGAGTTTAAAGCATCTCACGGGGCCGTTCTCGGCTCTCCAGCACCCCCAGCTGGGCCTCGGCAGGGCAAGCGCCGTCCTGACTGTTCTGTCGCTCACAACAGGCTCAACCAGTTGGTGTCAGGGCGCTAAAGACACCGAAACGTCGCTTCACTCCTATTGAAGCCTTAGATAGTCTGGTTTTGGCGGAAATTCAGAGGGGCCTCCCCCCCGGAATTATGTCCTCTGCATAAAATTATTCTTTTGAGCTCTGGCTAAGTAGCTGGATTTGTTTTGAAGCCAATTGTTACTGAGCTGCTCACTATTTCCAATGCCAGGTTGTTAGTCTTGAGCCTGGGCGGGACACTGTGTGTTAAAACAATTCTCATTTGATGACTCTTTTACCTGGGTGGCTAGCGCTCAGCTCATGGGAAGGTGTGCTCCTGTACAGAATTTGATTCCATATCATAGCTTGACTCCAAGTCAATGAAAGGCTCAACAGTAACTGGAAAGCAGTCACCGAGTTACTGTCACAGGTACATCCCATAATAAACTGCCAGGATGAGGTCATGGCACACGGAGCAAGTGGGTGCCCCCTCTTCATTTCCCTGACTTTTCTCCCCATGTGGTTTGCAGGTGAACAGAGGGCTGATGTTTCAGACTGGAACTCTGGTATGTAAGAGGAACCTGTAAAAATTCCATTGGAAAGGATATCTAAAACTGGTTGCTTCTCAAATACGTAATGTCACACATGTCACTGGACTCACCAGAGGCGGCACCCTGTGTTCGTTCTGCTGCCTCTCTATGGCTGATCAGCTGTATGGGATTGTTATCCCCCACCACAACAGACTTCACCAGCAGTGGGACTCCTTTCCACCATCACTATTCAAATCTAAAGAAGCATCAGCTTGAATATGAAAACAGAAAGCCAATGGGATGTACGGTCTTTTCTCCATAATAGACAAATGCAAATCTTACATTAGGGATAGAAAGCAATTTTGATGTGCAATGACTATTGAAATGGGTCTCTCAAGTTTCTGTTTCATCTAAGGGAAGAATTATTGGCATAGAAAATCTACTTAGTCCCTTCTTCACCTCTCTCCTGAAAAAGCCCACAATCTTCAAAACTGTTTCAAACTTGTGTTCAAAGTCAGATAGGTAGAGCTGTAGAATATCAGCAGATTTTAAAATACTTTCTCAGAAAACTATGCTCAGAGGTATTCAAGTTTTTTTAGTATCATAGCTAGTGCATTGCCATTCTCAGTTCAAATACTCCATAAAGTACCTTGCCCTGAAATTAAACTGCTTATTGATTGCTTATTTATTACTCTTTAAGTACCAGTTAATATTAATTTCACTCTACATTAAGCATTCCACAAGTACTTGGGGGAGAGTGCAGACACCTCCTATTGCCTTTTTCTGTCACAAACAGGGCAAAGAAAGACAGTCACATTTAGCAAAGATTCTTGTTATTCAGATGCAAAGACAAATCCTAAATACGCTGTGCTTTACAAACAAAGACTGAATTCATAGTCAGATTCGAAACTTCAGACTCTCTTCAAAAGAGCAATTCAGGCCAGGCTCCTCAATCAAAAATTGCAGAAGGGTTTAAAAATTTGAAAGTGAAAAATTTGTATTTGACTGAACTGGTCCTCTTATATCCTGGCAAAAAATCTGCTAGCAGAAGTTACAATTCAGTTTCAAACAGATAAAAGCCTTAGATATATATTTCATTTATATACTTCCATAGTGGTAGATATTTAAAATCACAAAGTTTAAAAATAAGCTAAATAACTGATAAGAGATGGTTTCCAGGGCACTATCCCTGTTTCATGTTGGCTTTTGATTTAGAGACTGTATTACGGGCTTGTTAACCCCATTTTCAATTTCTGTTACTCATTACCATACAGACAGGCTGAGAAGAAAACAGGTCGCAGTGAGAGGCTGTTAGTCACACAGTCCTCCTGCTTCCTGCCTTCCTTCCTGTTGCACAAGTCTGTTAACTTTTCTGCTCTAAGGAGAAAGATCAGTACAAGAGTGACAGTCATCTTTATTCCATGACAAAAGAAGCCTAGGAATACCTACGGTGTTATTGTGACATGTATGGGGGGTAAAGACCTATTTTCTGTCGGATATTATTTCTCAGTTTCTCCTTCTTTCTTCCTTTTCAGTGCAGAATCACAGTACTCACTGCTTAGAACTGTTCCCCCTGTGTTCTCTCTGCAAGTCACAGAAAACTAAATTTAAATAGGATTTATCTCACACTAAAGGTTTGCTAGCATCGTTTTTCCTTGCTGTTTATTATCACTGGCAACAAAAGTTCTTAAAATGTTTTGTCTGGGACAGAATTGGCTTTAGGGATTAAACGCTCTTCCTTGGTGGAGGCTTCACTTCTGCTGTAAAGGTAAACCCTCGCACTGGGTGCTAGAGGACCCAAAAAATATCCTTTAGATACACAGTACCTTAAAACCTTGATGTACTAATCCAGAGACAGAACAATGTGTACAATAAACTTCATATCAATCGTAGGAAGAGGCATAAGAACAGTTAAAGTAGTTCCTGTGCAGTTATATTCTAATATATATAATTTATTCCAATTAATTTGTTTTCTAGGATAGATGATCATCCCTTGTACTCTAATCCAAAGCAATTTATATGAAGAGAATGCATACATAGATGCACAAATATGATATTAGCATTTCCACATGAATTTATACCATAGCTATTGTGCATCACAACATTGTGTGCTGTGTCATCTGATAAAGTGGGAGGGGGAAACTTTCATCTAGTTCAATTGCTGAAGAAATCAATCAACCTAAGTACTGAATGCACTTGTACTCTACAGTGGCATCTATAATGGCTTGATTGTGTTTATGACTCAATTCACTGTTGGCTTGAAGCAACGAACGTGGCTGTTTCAGAGTGGTTTAGATGGAAGTGCTGAGCTCTCCTCTCCCAGATCCAATGACAGTGGGAATGGTTCAAAACTGCACCAGGGCAGGTTCAGACTGCACGTTAGGAAACATTTCTTTGCCAATCATTCGGTGTTGTTTCCCTCTAATCCTCTCCAAGGGATTTGTTACCAAGAACCTGGGTTACCCTCACCTTCTGCTGTGAGTCACTACAGCACCCAACTCCTGTTGAATGTTAAAATTTCAGCAATTCTTGACATAAAGACCGAAGCTTTCCAGTTCCAAGGTCATCCCAGTGCCTAAGTAATAAAATGATACCTGCTTTCTCTCTTTTCCTTCACCAAAACATAAAATATTTTTCTGCAGTGAAACAGCTTCAACAAGAACTGATGATGTATCCACTCCAGAATACACAACTTGCAGTTTGATGTGGGGGTCATTCTTTTAAGAATGGGTGTTTGGTTTCCCTCAAGCTGAAGACAGAATTAAATCCAAATCATGAACTTTCTAAATAAGCAGACCAATAAGCAAATACTGTAGCTATACCACCAAAACAAAAACCAAACAAAAAAAAAAGTATTTCTACCCTCCTCTGCTATGTGTCCAATGCCTGCCCCAAGAAAATCAATAGAAAATCAAGTTTCTTCAACTTTCTTGATTAGATTTTCAGAGAATCTTCTTTAGAGATGATTAACTCTCTTTAGAGAGTTTGAGGCTACAAATCAAGAGTGAAAGTATTTTGGATACCAGTAGGGAAGTGTACCTATAGTATATCTGAAGAATAATATTTAAGCTACAAACCTGTGCCAAATCCCTCCAATAGAGCAGAAGGGTGGTTTCTAACCTCTGTGAGAACTAAGACCAGCAGAGTGTTCTGAATGCTGCTCAGGAGGTTAGACAAGTGAAAGTTATTTTTAGTTTCTGTGAACCTTAAGAGATGCTTATGGGAGACAAACCAACCAGACTGGCCTCACTTTTAAAATAAAGGGCTTTGAGACAGCTATCACCACACAGGAGTAAAATCTTCTAATTATGGCAGATAATCCCATGCAGTCATCAGCTCAACACTCCATAACAGTCAAAAAGCACAAATTTTACATCATAAATTTTTGGGACCACAGAGCAGGAAATCATCAAACTACTGGGTATATCCAAGGCATGTCCACATAGTTTTCACACTGTGGAACTATGTGTGAAAACACATGGAGCTGCTTCCCTTCAAGAAATGACACAGCAAAACTGGAAAGGGGCAGAGAAGAGCACTAGGAAGGACTGAAAGCACAGAGCAGTTTCTGAACACAGATCGCCCCCGAAGAACAGTGCAGGAAAGAGGTGATTCAGCCGGCACACGCTGCAAGTCCACAGAATCACCAGGGGCGAAGAGCACGGACTGACCCTTCAGTGCCACTCGCAGTACAAGAACTACAAGTGTGCAGTATCAAATGAAACCAGGTGCAGAGGAAATAAAAGCTGGAGTCGCGGCTGCGGGCGGTGCCAATCCTGATCCGCCTCGCTCTGGCACTTCCTTGGCGCTGGACCGAAGAGTTGGACTCTATGGCCCTTACGTGCTCCTTCCGGCCCAGGATATTCACTGATTTGGTGATGGGCGGCTCCCAGCCTCGCCGCAGGTGAGCTCCGGACTCCGAGGAACAGGTAAGGGCAGCCGGGCTGGCGCAGGGGCCGGGTCGTTCTGGAGCCGCTTTCCAGAGGGCGGCATGGGACCGGGAGCGGCGCGATGCACCCGGGGATTCTCCTCCTGTTCCTGATGTTTCTCACCAGTAAATCTCTCATTTGAGTTCTCAGGCCGTAGCAGATTACCAAGAGAGAAGCTCCCCAGCGCTCCCCAAGCATGGCAGGTAAGAGCAAATGCGGGTGGAAATGCTGCTCGGTCCGGGGTGGGCGCTGGGCACCTCAGGGATGGGGCTTCTCTGCCGTGTTTAGCTGGGACACTGAGGTCTTACTTTCCCAAACAACTGAATTTACCTCAGTTAGTGATGCCTTGGAAGGCTCCAGTCTCTCTAAACACCCTGTCCAAGTGCCCTCAGCTCTATCAAAAGGGAAAAAATCCGGCAGCTTTGCAGAATCAAAGTGAGCACCATGGGGAGCTTATCCATCTCCAGGCACTCCCTAGAGCTCCCTGTTTGCTGGGAGCTGGCAGGAACAGCAAAGAGGCAACTGCTCCTTGTATTGCAGAATATATAGAGGTTTAAAAAGTGCATACACATGTTGAATGTATGATAGCATTTGACCCACAAGTCTTTTATGCATAGTTCTTATTTCATGGATACTGGGCACCGTGGTGAAATAATTACCCTTTAACATTTAGGTTAAAAATGAGCTGTTGTTTCATCAAATGTTCAGTGCGGCTTCTACTAGTTATCCCTGATATTGTAAACTTGTCTGTCACTCGGCAGGTATTGCTCTGGGCTGAAGCTGTGTCCCACAGAAACTGACCTCAGGAGATGCCTGAAGTTTTGTCTTGGCAGTCAGGAACAAGCAGCTGCATGCTTGCAGAGCCTGTCATTTTCAATAATCCCTACAGATTTTGCTCTCTGTTCATGTATGAACAACTACAATCCCATAAAAATTATTTCCTCTTTCCTTGTTGACTCAAGAGAACAGGCTGAGTCAT
>VXBU01021171.1:0-15865 GCA_013400315.1 Bombycilla garrulus | reverse complement strand
GGCCCACCTCTGCTGCCTTCTTGCCCCCAGCATGGGGGTCTCCAAACCTCCCAGGCCTGGTTACAGCGCTTCCTGCCCTTGGCAGCCCCCCAAATCAGGGACAGCTGCTGTCTACCTGGCCACCCCTTCTGAGCCTGCAGGCCATGGGGTTTGGCAAGGAGCAAACCTGGGGCACCTCCTGGCCAGTTTTCCACCGGATCCAGCTCTGTGTCATGCCCCAGGTTTGAGCAGCTTCTTGCCCCGAGAAGGGAGAACTATAATTAGTTATTCCTATTTATTTGCTTAATTTTAGCTGATAGCTCCAAGCTGCTGTGGTGCTGCTTGGTCAACATCCAGTCGTCGGGCATGAGGCATCTCGTAGTTGGCAGCAGGAGCACCATGTGGCTTACTGACTCCCAGAGCCATGGGAGCGCCCTCTAAGGAGCTCATCCCCACCAACGCTGCAAAGGAGACTCCCATGCTGGGGTCAGAGCTGCTGATCCCACATGCAGCACAACCCTCCCCAGAAGGGTGCCAGAGCAGGACAGCCTCTGGTGGAGCTGCAGCAGATACCAGCTGCCTGCAAGGGACTGGAAATCCCCAGTGAACCCCACTGAGGTGGGGGGACAGGAGTAACAAAGAGGTTGGGAAACCATCATTTCACAGCATAACTCCCCCCACTATGGATTCTGGGCCATGACAATCACTGTAAATTTAGGAAAGACTTGACTCTGAGTGTTGCTTAAGATACTGTCTTTAATCACTGAAATCACAACAGGCCAGTGGCTTTGTTCTGCTACCAGTCTTCATTCTTTATAAATACTTAACAGCACAGAAGAAAAGACGGCTGTGTTCACAGGAGGCTAAGGTTAGTTACACCAGCACAAATCCTAGAATACTCTCTCCTGGAGCCGAGCATTGAAGGAAACATAAAATAACTAGTACCATTCAGTATCATTAGCCAGACTCTGGATTTGCTTTCCAGAACCTGGGTGTGTGTGCCTGGGTCCCTGCCTGGCCATGCTCCGCAGACCTGCTGAGTGGGGAGGAGGGTTGGTGCTGGCAGGGCTGGGAAGTGCAGCCCAGTCATGCCTCTACTGGGGCCACAGGGCATTCCTGCCTTGACAAGACTCTCTGCCATCTATTTGCACGTGGGGACAGTTTCTTCCCATCTCCTGTCATGTCTGAGTGGGTTGCAGATGCATATTGCCACACCAACTTCTGGCTGCCCCAGAAGAAAGCAGGGTGAGGTTTTTTATTGCTCAGGAAAGCTTTGCTTCTCCTTAGGAAAAGGGTGGGTGAGCAGTTCCAAGCTCTCTCTGGGCTCACAACAGGAAGATGTCTGCCCAGTCAGCTTCAGTAAGTACAGCCAGGGCCACTGCAGCCAGTGAGCAGCAGGACACAGAAATGGAAAAGAAAAATGAGCACGCAAATGCTGTGAGATGATGAGAGATACAAACCCCTTCCCAGCTTCTCCCAGTGGCACAGGCACTCACAGGATTGGGGAAAGGTATGTGTATCTGGTTACAGCCCTTCCCTGCCTGCAGGTACTGACTCCAGGGGTATTTCCCAGCGATGAAGCCTGGGTCAACTTGTTGTTACATTCATGCCCAGGAAGTTGCTTAAAAGGCATCTTACAAGCACTTGGCAGGGCAGAGCGGTGTGAAAGGCAAGCGTGTCACAGCCAGCACCTGGCACACACCCATGTGTACGGACACAACTGCACACACCACCCCAAAAGTGAGCACATAGCAAGCGGTCAAGGTCCACATTGGATTTTTTTTTTCCAAAAAAAAAGGATAATCCTTTCTTTGGAATGGCCAGTCAGACCCATGCCAGCTCTTGGGAGCCCAGTCTCCCCCCCTTTCAAGGCTGCCACATCACACCTGATTGCTGATGAAATTCAGTCACTTCCAGACTAAGCAGTTATTCACTTCATAGTAAAAAGATCTACAAAAATGGGGGGGAGGGGGGGAGAAAGGGAAGCATTTAAACCTTGAAAGAGTGGGAAAACATCTTAAAAGCCCCCAAATGAAATTCAGGAAACTGAAGAGCCATAGATCTTTTCAAATGCTCCTTGCCAGAGTGTTAGAAATTGCTATTCCCTGTGTTTTAACATCAGGGCAGTTTCCCAAATTGCTTTGATCACAGGTGCTTATCACATTTTAAATTACACAAAAATTGCTGCTGCTGGGGGCTTTCCCCCAGCTCTTATGCAAAAATCCCTATTTAAATGAGTTTTTGTATTCTAAGGAATAGAAGTTTAACAGCATGATCTGAATGAAAAAAATCTTTTAAGCTCTGATTCCTGAAAGCAGGCTTCAGGGAATTCACTTGAATAACTATTTACATGAGACTTACTCATTAACAGCATAATGGGACTTCCAAAGGTCCCTTTACTTTAAAACCAGTCAGAAGAACTTGTTGGGGGAGGAATCAAGACTAACTTTTCATAGCATGTTTTCATAGCTTCTTAATAAATAAAAAGGCAACAAGGTTCATGTGAACAGCAAAACCTAATGTGTATCAGCCAGGAGATAGGTGGAATTTAACACTGAAATTCTTCTGCAGAGGACACAAAGCCTCACACCTTCAGCTCCAGAGCTATTTTTCCCTTTGAGGAGCTGCCTGAAGCCAGGCGCTGAGGGCCTGCAGTTCCACAGATGCCTGGTAGAGGGTCAGGAGGAGGAGAAGGTTTCCCTGTGCTGGCTGCCCCTGCCTTCCCCTATGCCAGACCCACTGTCAGGCAGCTACAGAGCTGGGGACAAGCTGGGGAAAATCAACAGGGACTCAGGCACTCCCATCCTGAGAGAAATAATGCTGAGCTTAAATGAATTTGAACCCCCAGAGATAGAAGCAGTGCAAGTTAGTACACATAGGGGTGCAGGGCAGAGCAGCAGATGCTTTAGCTTCAAAACCACAAGCTCACAGGCTCCTTTTTAAAGAGCTTCACACTGTCACTTCCAGCTCTTTGTAAATACAGGAAAAGAGACTGTTAGCATTTAATAATTTATAGGGGACCTCAAAACTGGAAGTAGGGCAGCCTTCATCTCCCCAGTACTAAGGGATACAGGATGGCTGACAGAAGTAAGACGTCACTGTGTGGGAGCAGAGGCCAAACTCTGGTGATGCTAAGAGGGCTCCTGCAAGACATCTTGCCACAAACTGCCTGCTTGAGGCTTTCCATGAAGGAAAATCGTCCTTCTCCCCACCCCCTTCTCTCCTGGTTATTTTGAGGTTGTGGGGAAGGCTGCAAGGGTGGGACAGAAGTTTAAATTCAGTTTAAAAAGAAAATACCAGTCTCACTAGTGTTTTCAGATCTTTACAAAATGAAGGCCAAAAAATGTGCAGAAGGGCTTGATATAAAAAATCAAGAGGTAGCAAAAGCATGAACTACATAGCAGCTGATCTTTCAGAGACAGCAACAGATGACCAAGACTGGTATTTCCAGCTCACTTCAAAAAACCACTCTGAAATCTAATTGACTTCGCTGCCAAAAGCAGCCCAGGGCACAGATCCACCTGCCCAGGACTATCTGAATTATTTACTAGGGATTGTGAGCTAATATTATTTTCCACCTCAGTCCCTTCAGACAGTCCTAAGATCACAGTCACACCTTGAACATTCCCTCCCTGCTCCAGCCTAGCTGTGCTGCAGGACACAAGCTGATGGGATGCACTGGGGTGAGAGCACTATGGGATCTGCCCTGGCTGTTGTTGCCCTTGACCCATCCTGCTTGGATGCAGCACTGCTTACATTTCATGTCAGCTCCCATCCCTCTCCAACCAGCATTTGGAGGCCCTCTAGGAGGGCTCACATATTTGGGGTCAATTTTACCTCCTCTAAAATCACAGATAAAACTCTTAGAAGGTATATTTCACAGTGGTAAAGTGCCCTCCCTTGAGCTTTCAGTCACTCACTGAAGGGATGCACGTCCCCTGGAAAAATGGTGCTGCAGAGCCAAGCTACACCAAAGCTCCGGATGGCTTCCAGGCAGGACCGGCCTCCAGCCCCGAGCTGCCATCCCCATCCTGAAGAGCAGTGGAAACACTTGCAGCTGAATGGGGCAGAGAGTTGGATGGTCAACTGGTACTACACCAAGCCCACCAAGCTCCTGAGGCTGGGGCAGTTTCACATTTCAGCCATGGCAAGATGATTTATTAGCACAGGCAGAGACAGATAACTTGCTGCTATCTGACACCTGTGCTGCTCCAGATGGGTACACGTTACTGTCTGACTACACCAAGTGAAGTTCAAGCTACATCTGTGCTATTGGAAGAGAGGTTTGGTTGAACTGTAATGGGTTTTCAGCACGGACACGTTTTGGGAGTCCCAGTGCTACGGCTCAGCTAATTTATTGTCATTTCTACAGTGAAAAGATCTTTGAGAATGTCATCCCATCCTTTGCCAGTCAGAACCAAATTTACATCTTCAGCATAGATACGTGAGGATTTAACTAATTTTCCATTTCCGCACAAAGAAAGATTAGTTAAGATCCCCAACTGCATCTGAGGCTTTAAATTAAGAACTTTTTGTTAAACAAAAGTACCAGTACATGAGGGGCTGCACAGCTTTGGTAGGTAAGAACATGCACTGCAGGCACACCTATCATACATGGAACACATATGAGGGGAACAGATTTCTTTGACTATAAAGCAGGGTGAGGGGGGTGTCAAGAAAAGAAACAATTTGCCTTCCTGCTTTCTCAGCAGAATGGAAAGTAAGGGCTAAACTCTCTAACCCATTGCTCAGATAAACTGTTATTATTCATAGGAGCAAATCCGTTTATGCCAACATACTAATCTGAGTTCAGGTTGTGGAGCCAGGCTCTTAATCGCTGCGTAACAAAACCTTCACAATAATTTCAAGTTTGCTCCCCGAGCTCTAAATAAGCACCACTATGAAATGGCTTTGTGCTGGGTAAACACCATGAAAAGGAATAGCCAGGCTGAGGGCTGAGCTGTGAGGACAAACTGGAAAACTCAGGCAACTGTTTGTTTATGGAGAGCTTTTTTTCCAAAGTGAGCTCTGCAAGCAAGAATGAAAGTGGATTTCCCCCATGTCCACAGTTTCAGCATCCCAACCTTTCCTTTCCAAATATGATCCACTGTTCAGACTGACACAGCAGACTGCCCCCTATGTGTCATGCTGACACACAAGCCTGGGCCCCAAGTCATTGCAGTAGCTTACCCTAGCTTGTTCCAGTTTTTTGTTCTGTTTGAAATGGGATGTTGGCCTCCAATTGCCAGACAGCATTGCCTGGTTTGTGCTTGGAGAGTTGGTACTTTTACAGCCAAACTTGATACTGGCGTTCAGGGAATTAACTGAAAGGTGTGAGTGTGCCATTTTGCACACCCTTTTCTTTTCCTAAAGAATTAATAAAAAGAGAGAGTGTCTAAAAAGCTGGTACTAATAGGTTGGTGTCCTTCAGGGAACCTGATGAATTGTGCTTTCAGGAAACAGTAGATTGATGGGATGTCCCTGACAGGCAGGCAGACAGGCAAGCCAGCCTCTGGCGTTTTAATTGTGCATGGCATGATCCGAGTTCATAGGCACGAGAGCAAATTGTGCATTCACTGAAGAATCTTCTAAAATGAGCCCAGAGGAATCTCCAGGCGGCAGAAAAAGGCATGTAAAAGTAAACTGATCAGTTTAGGTAACATGCCACATTCTTGGTCAAGTAGACATGGTTTGATAGCAGCTGAAACCCACAAGCATACAAACTTGGTGAATCCAGCAAAAACCTCTCATATCCTTTGACAGGAACACTACTGACTGGTGTAAAACATGCACAGGAAATCAGCTGAAGGTGGGGAGAGGAAGATCATGTAACAAGTCTTCTGTCCCAGCTTTTCAAGGCTGGCCATGCTGACTAGTAGTGGTGCTGGTAGGCAGCTGCTGGGGTTGTGCCATTCTCTATGTGTTTCAGGTGACAGGAGTGACAAAGCAAATGCTCATCCAGTGGGTAGCAGCGATGTCCGTCTTCGTCGTTCAGCTCCATCCCACAGTCCTGCAAAGAGAGGCCATGCAAATTATTGGAGCTTCCAATGTCTTCCCATGTCACCTGGGGTCTGGCTTCCAGGAAAGTGATTCTGTGACAAGGGCACAGAAGGCACCCAGCCAACAGCTCCTTCCTAATAGGCCCAGCACGTACCACAAGAAGAAAAGCACCTAACATAGGCATTTAGATGAGCAGCCTTGTACAAATTTTTTTAAAGCAGTTTTATTGAATAAACTTTATCTTGTGGTAAGGTGCAACCCGTCTGCATTTTAAACACGCTCGTGTCTCCTTACAGTGTCAGGTAAGATTCACCTCTTCACATTACAGTTGTACTGATGTGAAATCAGCTTGAGGAGTCAGGGCCTCTTTTCAGTGCATTACAAGTGCAGCGAGAAAAGACAATTATTTATTTTAATTCTCGATGCAGAAGTCTGGCGGCTTTCTGAGAAGCCCTGCATGGAGAATAAATGGTTTTTAAGAGCTGGCATCACCTGGAAATTTTTCTTGTTCAGCCATATCATTTCTCCGGCCCCAAAGACACATTTATTTCCCATGAGAGTGAAGGTAACTTACACCCCACAGGATCAGTCACCACCTAAGCATTTTTCAACAATCTGACTTGGAAATCAGATACACTGATATGATCCGGAGCTCGAGGCTTCTGAAAGGCAGCAGTAGACCTTACTAAGTCACCATGCTTCCTGCATTAATGAATAAACTGCCAAGTTTGAAAAGCAGTAATTAACTTGTTGCCTGTAACTTTACAGATAGCAAATGAAATTAGAATTGAAACACATTGCTGCAAAAACTTTTGTCCTCAACCTGGAAATTTCTCAGTCCCTGACAGAAAGGGACTCACACTGCAAGGTTTGAATTGCTCAGCTATTGCTGCTGTAAGACAGGAGATTTATTTCCCCCTAAAAAATTATTGCAGTTGTGACTATTAAGTGCCCACTCCCTGAGAAAGCTGCTGACCTACCTCACAGTGATAACATTCCACATGGTAATCCTTGTCCATGGACACAACCCGAATGGTCTCATCAGACCCCTGTGAGCATTTGAGCAAAGCAGAAATTACAAAGGATTACAGCAGGATCAGACACATGCACTCTGTAGATTGCTCCCCGCAACAAAATGAATGTTGAGGAAACGCATTTGTGCAGCTGGTTAGAGACCACAAATAAATCCTGCCACTTGCAGTTATTTTTACAGTAAAGCTTCATCACTGACTGACACATTTTGGATATCCTCTAAAATGTGACACCAGAAATGTAAAAATATTCTCTGTTTAACAGTAACATCTATCAGAAATCACAAATTAGTGACTTGGTAATTTCAATAGATCACATTTTTCAGTATTTTAAATTAGTTTTGCCCAAGATGAATCTCCTCCAAGTATTAAAATGAGTTAGTCCCAGAGTGTTAGTCCACAGAGGACATTCATGAGTACCACCAGCATCTACTGACATAAAGGAAAATTCTGCTAAACATATAGCTAGCAGCAGCATAATTCTGCAGGAGATGAAAAAAGCAGACTAGCCAAGGAAGAATAAGCTTTATCATTGAACAAAAGAAGGGTCACATCTCAATAACAGTTCATGAGCTTATACCAAAGGGCTGGACTCCAGAGGAAGTAACCATCTCTCCCCATCCACAAGCACATTTGTCTTGACATACGGTCAAGAGTGAAAGAGAGCAAGGCCTGACACTCTCCCCAAGGGGATATGGAAAAAAAGGCTCTCACCTCTGAGGGCAGAATGGGTAGTCCACACGCTGCACACTTTGGAGCTAAAACTCTGGAAGAGCAACAAGAAATTGAAGGCAAGTTATGGATCAACATAAAAAGAGAGGCCTGGATGTTCTCCAGTGATAACATGAAAAGCTGCAGCTGTAAATCACTTACCCACAGGAAAGCTTTGCATCCTGAGATCATAAATTAATTTTAGCATTTATTTCAAGTAATGCTTGGTACACATTGCTCAGGCAAATCAGGCAAAATGAGACCTTATATTTTACAGTTAATGACAGAAAAAATACAAAATTCCCTTCAGAATTCTTGGCTGCTACTGAGAGATTTGAAAAAGAAAATGAGGAGGAACTAAGCAGGACTGTCCCCAGAAAAATACACTAAAAGAAGTGGCAGCCTCTGGGCAGAAAACTTCTGAGAAAATACCACATGACTGCATAGCTTCTTAAGGCCTTCTAACACAACAATTAATTAAATTGCAAGGAAATATGAATTATTTCAGAATAATGATGGCATACAAGGGCACTAATCTTGGCAACTGGATTGTAACAACTTTAGTCTTGGCACAATACGGAAGAGTTCCAAGGGCTGCCTGAGCAACACTTAATACTCTCCCTGCTCAGAAAATGGAGCAAGGACCAAAGCAAGCCAGAAGGACACATAAAATGTGTGCAGCTCTAATAGCATAACTACCAGCCAAGAACACAGCCATTTTGTTTTACTGTCTAAATAAGAAGTGATTTTTAAAGTGGATTTATCAGTTGTTTAGAACTGGGTAAATGTTTTGCTTTGCAGGTTCAGTGGTGACTCTTTAAAAGTCAAATTCAGCCCTTCAACTACTCAAAAAATAAATCACATTGATTTCCACAGGCATTCACAGGCTTACCTTAAAGCAGACTAATTTTGTACATCACTGAACACTTCAGGAACACTATTTCTCATTCTTTCTGCTTTGCAGAAGGGGCAGCTGAAGCCCAGAGGTTATTTGAATTCATCAGAGTTACACAGGAGTCAACGGCTGGATAAGAGGAGAGAGGAGGGTCTAGCCCCATCCTCAAACTTCTAACACTGTCTCTATCTTACTAATCTACACTCCTAACCAGCTGAACAGCTAAATTAGAGGGCTGCTGCTTGGAACATCTCTGCTGTTTATTTTGCCCTTACTTGTGGTAGTCTCTGACACAGTAGATTTTGTTTTCAGAATCTACAGTGAATGGCACACCGTCCAGACACTCATTGCAGATGACGCATCGGAAGCAGCCCGGATGATATGATTTTCCTAGAGCCTGCAGGATCTGCAACAGAGCAAGAGAAAGGAAAAACACACATGAAGAGCCAGTAAAGATGAAAACAGTAAACACACAGCTTTACACCAAAAAATACTGCATATTCATCAGCAGGGCTGTGCTTTTTTCCCCTGTCTCATCTGAAAAATCAGTTAACAAGTATGGAAAGGGCAGGTGGAATCAATATACAGCACCTGGCTCTAGAGATATGGGTAAGAAAACAATTTAGAGACTCAGTCATGGTATTTAGCATGACAAAGGACAGAAATGACAGAATTTCAAGGAAAGAAAAATAATTTCTGAAGTCAACAAGTAGAGAATACTTAGCAAGATCACAAGGCAAGACGTACCAGCTGAACAAGGAAAATACACTTTTATACTCTCTGCGAGAAGTTGAAACTAGTATTATTGTTTTTGTAATTCCTTAGATATTGAAGGGCTTTGTACTTGCTCGCCTGGCTTTCTAATTTGCACAGCCTATGGAAACTGTGTTGAACTCAATAGCTGCAATTCACTACCTGGAATACCACGGTCTGTCAGTAGAAGGATCAGACTTATGAATATGAAACAGCTTCCAATTGTGATGCTTTCCAATGTAAGGAGGCGAACAAAGATAATTAAGGATAAGCATTAGAAAATGGTGGGAGGCATGCTGTGAACCAGAAATTCTTAATTTCTTTGCCTCAGCTGTAGTCTTACTCCACCAGCTATATGGGTATCCCTTTGAACATCCTATAACTGACTGCTGACGTCCTGAGTGTCTCCCACCCCATGCACATCTGGAATGCATGGTACCTGCTGTAGGCTAATCCTGCTTCACAGATCTGAACTGAGGTGTGGGTCACACACTCTGGGTCAAACCTGCACCCCAGAGTATCAGTACCCACAGAAAACTATAAGGAAGTGATTTAATCCAGAAGATACGTGGGAAGCCAGAGCTTGACTGCAGGAAAGAGAGGCTGAGAAAGCTGCACTGATGCCTCACAGCAAGGAAGCACTGCAGAGCCACAGCACTGCTGAGCAAGAAGCATCAACAGGATTACAAATACACTGTCCAGAGAAGTCCAAAAAGGTACGAAAGACCAGGAGACTCTGCTTTTCAACACCCACTGAAAATGGGCAGATCAGTGTCTCTGCGCCACATACAGAAGAGTGCCAGCTTCACTTCCTTGAAAAAATCAACAAGAGGCTCGGTGGATTTTCCTTCTGATACCAGACTCACACTAGGCAAACTACCAGATGATAAAAGACAGCATTGGATATGAACATATTTTGCTTTTGATGCATTCTTCCAAAAAGCTGTGGGAGTTTTTTCTCCTAAAGCAATTATCACTTACCATGTCCATTATCAAATGACCACAAATGAAACACCTGTCAGCCGACTGCTGGAAACCAGAATACTGCAAGGACAAAAAAGAATTCACTTAAAATTTCATACAGCCACTTAAGTATAAACAACAGTTTCCTGTGGAGCATTATTTGCACATTTGTTATTGGTCCTTTTTCTGTGCTCCTTACACAGAAAAGCTAAACTTTGCAATGCTTTTTTTATTATATAGAGGTGTGGACAGGTGATATTCTATCTGATATTCTAGCTATACTTCTGACTGCCCAGTTTCAGAAAGAGCACAAGTTTCTGTAACTTCCAAGTCCAAAATTTACCTTTAATTTAAAGTATAAAAGTAAATACCATAAATGCACATGCAAATAAGGCAGTTACTAATAAGACTTATTCACATGCTTATTTGACCACATGTATCTACAACACAAGAACCTACTTGTGTTTATCACATATTTATGTTACAATATCTGTATATATAGGCCTGGAAAGCCAAATTTTTCTTGGGTTACATGGTTATAATTTTGTTGAAGCTTCTCTGAGGTCAGTGGTATTGTTCCAGTTCTCTGTTAGGACAGCAGTCAAGTCTGATCCAGAGCAGCTTTTTTTGCTGAGATCTGTTGGTAAAGAATTGTCTGTCACATCTACGACATGCACCTTGGTCACAGCACACCATCTGTCTGAATGAAGGAAATACAAACTTGGAAAAGGAAATATTTTAGGTGCATTTAATAATTTTATTTTCATCCTGTGTAGAATATACTGAGGAGAACAAAGATGAACGTTATATACCTCTCTCTGACAGAAATCACTAGGATTCACCAATAAGTAAGCAAATACAATGTTTTCAAGTCTCAAGGAAAGCTTAATTCACCAGGACTCAGGGACAGAAGGGTATATGGATTTTTATCTGCACCAGCCAAGGAGAGGATTTCATTGTCTGTGCACTGACTGTGCAATGGGGTTGCTTCATGCTTAGGTACAGTCACATAAAAATCCACTGAGGGCAACAGACAGATATCCATTAAGATATGCAGTAGGTGAAAAAGGAAATTCACCTATTCATTCTTCTGTAGTTGTTCATCTCACTCCTGCCTCCTCAGTCTGGCCACGGAGACAACGCTTTGAAGGAGCCATCACAACAGGTTATGGCTTCAGCTGGGGGTCTGTGCCACAAAACCAGGGCCTCTCACTCAGCTACCTCCAGCATCACACATGGGCAGCCACCACGGCTGGGGCTGGCCCTGGAAAAATGTTGGAGCAGAAGGGCCAGGCAGGATGCTGGACCAGAAGTGTGTGAAACACAGGCAAAACTGACAGGCAGAAAGGCTGTGAGTCTGCTGGCGACACTGAGATGTCTCATTACAAGAGTCAGCTAGGTGCTTACCAGGAAGTCTTCTTCACAGAACACCTTTCCATTGACAAAATAAAAGGCTTTTCCTCTCAGTTTTCGACCTAAGGAAAAAACCACAGAGATAAGAAAAATATCAGCAGAGAGCAAGGAGAAAATGTGATCAAAACCTGGCTGCTGAGAAGCAAACAACAATGAAGACATCCAAGGACAGATGTCACACAGCTGGAAAAGAGCAGCTAATCCCAGCATGGGTCTTCCCAGACTCCAGCCTGACAAACCCTCTTCCACTGGTGGTTGCTGATGGATGCCAATTGGTGGATCTGGACAAAAGTCCCACCTTTGGGTAGGAGGTAGTAGCTTTGCAAGCCTGGACTGCCTCCTGGCAGATTACCACGTTTTGTAACTGTGGGAAGAGTGAGGGAGGATACACTGACTCATGCTGGAAAACACCCCAGAAAAGGAGCAAGGAGGAAAGAAGAAAGGGCATACAGACAGTGACCCCCCACTTGACTTAATTCCTCAAAATGCAGCAGCTGCCAGACAAGGCACTGCAATACCTGAGCACTCGCTCTGCCCCAGTGGAGTGCACCACCGGAGCCCTCAACAGGTTTCTCTGCTACCTACCAGCACCTTTATTCCTGCAGCTGCCAACAAAAAGCTTTGAAACTATTTAATATTTTTTTTATAAAACCCAAACGTCATAACCAAGACAAGATGACAAAGTTTTTCATGAAAGGACTCTACATATGGAGAAGATTTGTACTTACTGCAGCTTTCATGTTTATGCCTCTCATTCACTGACTGTTTTCAGTTCCATGTAATCATGGCAATATTTGCTCACACTGCCACCACTTCTAAACTTCCTGCCTTCCCCCAAGAAAAAAGGCTAGGTTTTGTTTGTTTATAAAAGGCTGCTCCTATCTCTTTGCAGCCCTGGTTTGAAATGCAAGCCTGGCACTGGAATGGTTTTGCACTGGAGCCCCAAGTGTATGCCAGGAGACAGTGCCCAGGGCAAGAGGAGCAGCACAGAGCTGGAGCAGGACCTGCTGCAGGCTGCTTTTGGACACCTACCAAGCACTGCTGGTAGGAAATTGGGTCTGAGACACCAGGGCCCAGAAGCCTCTTGCTTGACATGCTGAATGTGGCCAGTATAATTTAAAAAGTGATTGTCAGCTGCTGGGTGTATAAATGTGAACAACACACGGGACCGGTCTGGGAGTCACCTTATGGTGTGCACCTACCTGGCAACCCCCAGTGAAGGACCAAGCTGGCTGCAAGGCTTTAGGGAAAGGAGGAAGCCAAGTAAACCCACTTCGAGTAACAAATGTTACAGTCTCCAGCATACGCCAGAGGGCACCCTCAGGCTGGGAAACAACTCCTGCTGCTCATTTCCTCCTTCTGCTGCTCTCAACTTCTCCCTGTGCGCTTCTGGGACTGACTGCTCCCAGTGCCTCTGAGATGAGGAA
This sequence comes from Bombycilla garrulus, assembly GCA_013400315.1. NCBI lineage: Eukaryota > Metazoa > Chordata > Aves > Passeriformes > Bombycillidae > Bombycilla > Bombycilla garrulus. Next base: position 2,693 of record VXBU01021171.1, on the reverse strand, counting down.
GCACTTTCTCACCATACAATTAGGAAGGCAAGATGCGGGAAAAGCTCACTTCCCCAGGCTACACTGGGAACTGTCCTGGTGGAGCACCTTGCAAAATGGAGATACTCCAGGGAAGCCTCAAAGTTTTGCCAGTGAATTGAGCCAGACCAGGCATTTCATCAGCAACCCTTAGTGGCCAGTCCAGGTCTCAGGCAGTGGGGCAGGTGGAGGACAGGGCAGTGTGTTTTCCCAAGGAACAAGTCCTGGTTTGCATGTGCAGGATTTAATCTGTGGGCATTGCTCAGCTCTGTGTTTACTGGACCAGTGCAAGAGCCAAAAACACATGGCCCGGTCACAGGCACTGTCCCCCATTTTCTTATAATCCCTGCTACAGACAACCATGTAACCTGAAGGTCAGAGATAACCCAGAGCACCAGCTCATCCTTGCACCAATGTAGAAACTGGATAGGACATGGAAGAAGGCCTGACACTCTGAAAGCATCCCACTTTGATTTTTCACATCCACCCTGATGTTGCCAAGGTTTCTGAAACCAAAACAGAACCCAGAGTTCAAAATAGAAAGTATCTCATGTGGGACATGTAATCTTTGTGGTTTATAATCCAGGGTGTGTTTTTGCATGATAACCCCACCTGTGTGTCTGCCTGTCCACAGGTAAGCCTGGCATGCTCACCAGCAGCTCTGGTGTCACAGTTTCTAAGGAGGGACAGGAGAGGCATGGGAATACCTGAGATTTGCATCACCTCTGTCAAGGGTGGTCCTAAGCAAGTTAACAACAAGCCTAATGCAGCAAAAAGTTCTCTTGAAAATCTCTCACTGATCGAAATGTAACACTGGGATTTGGCACTCCCAAAAATGAAAAACAAACAAAACCATTTAACTTTGGTTTTAAATTACATGGTAGAGGGCTCCAGTTCAGTGCAACAGGCAGGTGCCCAAGTGACTTTCCACTTGCATGCAATGTATCTCTTTAAAGACAAGCTGACAGTGGTGAGGAAAAACATACACATGGGGCCATGCAACGAGAAACACTTCTTTGGATGAAGGCCTGGTGCAGGAGCAGCAGACATTCCGACAGACGGGATGAGGTTTGGATCACCACCACAATGTCATTCTTCCATGGTGACAAAAAAAGCATTTACCAGCCATTCTGCACTCAGTGTATTTTTAACACGGTGACATTAGCAGGTTAAGATTGATGGCAACAGACCTTCAGTGAAGGTGCCAGAGCCAGCATGCTATGTCTGGGCTTCTGCTGTAAGCTCATTCAGCAGAGGGACAACATCTTTATAAAGGATTTATAACTTGGCCATTACATGAGTCCCTGAAGAAGAGTTGCTGACACCAAGAGCACTTTGAGGCAGAACAGGGATGATTTAATTACTTTTGTTAGGGAAGAGGTAAGCATTTTAACTATTTTTAGTTCTCCATTACTCTCTTTAAGCTCCTGGAAGAAACGTAAAAGGAAATTGGCAAAAATCATGAGTGAGACCAGGTGCTCCTGCAGCCACTGTGGGAGTGGTTCATGCAAACACAGCCCATTTTTTCCCCGCTGCTCTCAGCTTCTCCCTGCCCACTTCTGGGATGGACTTCTCCCAGTGTCTCTTTGAGATGAGGAAGCACTTTCTCATCTTACAATTGGGAAGGCAAGATGCAGGAAAAGCTCACTTCCCAGGCTGCACTGGGGACTGTCCCAGTGGAGCTGGGAAATGCATGTCCTTGCTGGAGCCACAGCAGTAAAAGAAACAGCATTGGGACTGCCCCACAGTGCAGAGCAGGGTGGCAGTGACTTCTGTGCCTGCACTGAGCTCTCTGCCATGGGATACTGCCTTAAACTAAACCAGTCCCTCTCAAAAGTGATGCTTCTGACTGTGCCTGCAAAGGCTGGCACAGGTTTCACTTGAGCATGGAGATGCTGTTTTATTTCCATCAAAAGGAAGGATTGAGAAGTTAAATGGCATATAAGGAATCACATATTGATAACTGCCTACTTTCAATAGGTATCATGATGAAATATCCTTTGACAAACCCAGGAATATTCAATGTGGGGCTTGCTGCTTTCAGGATCAATTGTTCTACTACATGTCTTATGCTGCTGGCTCCTGACTGTATTTCACTTTCACTTCACCCTGAATTTAGCTAATCTCACACCTGAAAAGATTCAGACAATTAAATTCTTTGGCATTTCAACCTTATTATATCCACTTATTTTTACAAGTTATCTTGTTCATCTCTCTGACAGGAAGTTTGAGCCCTGAGGTTTTATGTACTGTTCATCCCTCACACATCTGTCTAATCTGTTTAGCTGTGGGACCTTCAGGATGACCTCAAGGTCATTTCAGCACCAATTCAAAATATTTCAAGCTTATTCACTAGTGACTTTGTGCTAAAATAAACACTTTGCTAGGAGCTGATAATAGGCATACCATCAAGTTGCACTCCTAGGATGTCAGGGCTTTTGTCGACTGTTTTCTCAAATGATGGCTCTCTCCTACTGAAGACCACAGAGAGAGAGTTTAACCAGGGACTTACAGGGTCCCTAGAAAGGAGGATCCTGGGAGATGCAACATTTGCTTGCTGGGGATTTGGACTTAACTTTCTCCTTTGAAGTTGCTTTTCCATTTTTTATTAAAAACAATAGGGTTCCAAACCCATGTTCAAAGACAAGAGATAGCTTGTTGTCCTAGGTTACAAT
>VXBU01021169.1:0-10598 GCA_013400315.1 Bombycilla garrulus | reverse complement strand
TAGCATCGGATGGGACAAAATTCAGTGAGAGAAAGAAACACAAGGAAAAAATCCTAGACCCCAATAACAAGCTCTATGCAGTAGTATTTCTGCTGTGGGTCTCTTTTCCTGCCATCTTGTGAGCAGGGCTGGTGAGTGATGTGCAGCCAGGAGCCATGCTGTAAATAACCAGCAAATTCCTGGGAAGAGAGCTGTGTACCCAATCCTGGGAGGCTATGGGATGTGTGTTTGCAGTGATACAAGGCTGAGGTAGGTGATGGTAAAGATACTCTTGTGCCCGTGTAAGAGTGTGACATGGAGGAAAGAGCTTACACTGGCGCTAAGTGCAGTGGATTTAATTTCCTCACAGTAGCACTTTGATATTACAAGGTGCTCCAGAAAAAATCAGAGAGGGCCTGGAGCAAAATGCAGCCGAGTCAATTGAAGTTAACTTCCCTGGGCACGGGGCCAGGCCCCTCTTTAAAGGCTATTTTTCCAGAAAGGCTGCAAAAATGTATTTTGAGTTGCTTTTGATTCAGCTGCCTTGAGCCTGCTTGAGTGAGCTGTGCGCTGAAAGAACCCTGAAAGCCTGGGCTTGAAGGAGCGGGTGCAGACTGAGAGGAGATGGCCTTATATCCCCCCTGGATCCCTTGAAGGATCCCCATGAGTGCTATGGGGGCTCTGTAAGGGCACCCAGCCCTGCCCTCTTCCAGCATCCTTGAGGAAGGCTGTAGGGAGATGGGGGATGCCTTGCAGTCCACAGGGAAAAGATTTTGTCATTAGGCAAGACAAAGCTCCCACCGTGCCCAATGCTGAGGGCAGATGGATCCCCAGCACCAAGAGACACCCCTGGCTGGGAAGTGAGGCACAAGGAGAGCTGAGATTTAGGGACAGAATGTCTGGACAGATGTGCTGCAGGTCAGGGCTGAGCTGAATTTGTCCTCAGGTTGCTTGGGGGATTTGATGTTCCATATTCTTGGGAGCCTGATAAGACAGACCATCCTCTAGCTTGACTTGCAGTTTCTCTTCCTTAAGGCTGTGCTTCCCATACCGTGGCGTGGAGCAGGAAGGGTTTCCATAGCTTTTTTCCCCCTCCTTTCTCCCCCATGTCTGCTGCTGCCGCTCCCGATAGCTGCTGCCTTCTAATTGCATTATACCCAATGGGGGGAAAAAACTGCTTTGGCTTCAAATAACTACGCCCTAACCCAGCTCATTAGCCACCTGACTGGCTCCCCAACCTCCTGTGACACCCCCATATTTGTCACGCTGTTTTAGCACCACTAACGAGCACAACAGCTGAGGCTGTGGCCGGCGGCTGCCCCAGCACCGGGCCTGGACTCTGGCAACGAGCTTGTGTCCAGAACCCCAAGGGGATGCTCTGCCTCTGCCGTGTTCATCCTTCTCTTTGCCATCATCCTTTTTATCCACAGGCACTTCTTCTGGCCTACTTGCATTCAGCTCATTTTCCTTTTGTTAAATAAAACCTGACTCCAGGCCTTATTTGGCAAATACAACTGGGAGAAGCTGGGCTTGCTCTTTCTTCTCCTGACAAGCCTTTCAGGATGGGGGAGATGAGATGGAAAGAAAGGCAGATGAATAGGATGCAAAAGCAGTGAAGAAAAATAAACAGGAGATAAAGGGGATGTGGGAGAGAGAGTAAAATGAGGCAGATCTATAGGTGGGATGGGAAGCAAACGAAAGGCAAGAGGGAACCTGCTAAACCCCAACCAGCCCGGCCCCTTTTCATGAAGCAAGGGACCAGGGGGTCCCTCCCCAGCGCGTCCTGGCCATGCTCACCTGGGGAATTTGGGGAGGGGGACCTGCTGTGGTAGAGAAATGTTCATGTTTCCATGCAGGAGCTCCCCCCCCTCTCCTCCAGTATCCCCCATCAATTTCCCCCTGAGGTGCAGGCCGTTCATGGAAGCAGATGAGCACTTTAGCCTGACTCTGTCTCCAGCTGTCGAATGCTGTAAATATCTGGGAGGTGGTTAAAGCTGGGAAAACATGGAGCTGCTTTAAACACAGCCTAGAGCCAACCCACTGCTGGTAGGGCTCATAAATATCCCCTCTGTGTTCCTGCTCTGTCAGGAGGCAGCAATAACAGGGAACAGAAGCCAAAGCCATTGTGGGGTGGCTTCAGCATTTCTGATGCCTCCTTACCCCTTCCAGGGCATGTTGAATAGCAATGAGGAATAAAACTCAGTTAGCTGGGGGGAGATGGTGGCATGGGGGTGTCCTCTGAGCATGAGGTGGTTAGGCTGGGAGCCAGTACAAGTAGCTCAGCATGGAAGTCATTGTTTTTCCTATTATTTCCCCATTTTCAGCTGGCTGAGTTGCACCGAACATCTGCCTTAAGGCAAGTCACCTGGCCCAGCTCATGAAACCACCAGCTTCATTGGCAGCAAATGAAGTCCTTGGCTAAAGAGAGAAATTGAGGACTTAAAACGGTGCAGGAAACAGGTGAGAGTGAATGCTGTTAAACAGGGCATGAGACAAGAAACATGTATTTGCCAGCACGGAGCACAGGATCGCTGAGGAAGCCAGGGAAGTGTCTCACTTTTATAACAGGCCACATCACCCCTTCAGCCCTACAAGCACAGGACCCGCAGGGCAGCAGGACCCACTCTCAGGGAAGGTGGAAGCCTCATCTAGAGGCAGCACTGGCAACATAGCTCTGCCCCAGTTGTGATTTTTATAATAAGCTGAATTCTCAGTTGGACCCAGCAGAAAATCAATAGTGGGACTTGAGAAAGCAGTCAAAATCCATGGAGCTAAATTGGCCACCCCGCAGGCAGCGGGCCTTCTCGGGTATTGTGATGTGCATCCACACTGAAAGGGGAAAAATAGGACAATTTCAAAAATCCTTTGAAATAATTGCCTAAGATTATTGAATTCTCTTGAAATACCAGGGCAAGATGCAGAAGTGCTTTTAAAAAAGTTGGCAGTGGGAGCCGGAGGAGCGAGGGAAGCCACCTTCCTGCTGCCAAAGGCATCTGGGGACAGTTGAGCTGGGTTTTTCCGTTTCCCAATTAGATCCAAAGAGTGCCTGCCACTCCACCTGTGGAGCCTTATCTGTAGAGCAGCACATCAGCTTTAGCAGAAAGCCTCTCTTTCTCCAAAGTCGCTTTAATTCCATCCTTTTAGATCTGCCTTTTCAAGTGCAGCCCCAGCACCTTCCATCTGCCCTTACAATAGAGACGGTGTCCTGAATCATTTTATTTTTGGCAGCTTTGCCTTCCGCTCCTCGTTGGCAGGGAAGCAGGGAGCAGATATTCCCCTTCACCTCAGCCTCTGAGGATGCTGTTGGATTTGGGGATGGCTATTTCGGTCCTCAGCTCTTCTGCCAGTGGTGGATGTAGACAGACGGACACTGTTGGGCAGCATCCTGAGGCTGTGTGAGCCTGTCCATGAATTACTCACAGCCCATGGCTCTTGCTGGTTTATAGCTAGTTGACTCTAGGGACATGTGCGTTCTGTATCTCACCCCTACATCCCCCCCATGGTAGTCCAGAGCTGGGCTGGCCTTTAAACATTTTCCCCTTGGGGCTGGGGAAGGCATGGGAAGTCTTGACCAGAGTTTTCCATGCCTATCAACCTCTTCCAAGCTGTAGGAAAAAAGGGCAGGAAAGTGAGGAAAAACATAAAGAAACAATTTTCCTCTGACATTTTTCTTTTCTTTTTCAATGTGAGCCCTTACAGGAGGAGGTCTTTAAAATTAATAATGTTCTTTCTTTTTCTCTCTCTATTCCTGAGACTCCTGGTTTAAATTAATGAGATGTCAAATATTATTAAGTTCCAGTGATGTGTTTGTGATAACGAAGGGACTGATTTTCAGCCAGTTTACAACTCTGATCCGTTCTCTCGCCCCCTTCTCTTGGCTCTGATTAAAACTCCCTTTATTAGAGTTGCTCTTTCATGGGCTCCCTCTGATTTCTAACCTTTGTGGTGCAAGGCTGGGGAAAGCCTTTTCATTGAGCGGATTTGAAGGCTTTTTAGCATTCTGGGATTTTCCTGCCGTATCTGCTCAGGAGCTGGTGGGTACTCCTAGGGATGTCACCTGGGGTGCTGCAGGGCACATCAGAACTGGACCCTGCCACTGGGATCTGGCTTTTAAGGCAGCAGGAATGCCAAACTGGGTTTTCCCTTATGGTGACTTTACACGGACACTATGAAAAGAGAAAAAAATAACAAACTCTGATGGCCACAAACTGTCTTTGGGAAGGCTAGACAGGGATCTCTAGAGACCCTAGTGCCTGAACAGCCTCACTAGGAACAGAGACAGTTCTTGCTTCACTTGCTTCCCTGCCAAGGGCATATGGCAAGGGTTGTACAGCTGGTAGTGTGTCTAGAGGGACAAATTAGGGAAGGACAAATGGATGGACTAACAGCTAGATGGGCTCATCTTCTAGTGGATGGCCAACAAGGTCACAAGGTGCTCTTGCCGAGGGCTTCATTAGTCACCTGGCTGGCTGGGCTCTCTGGCAAAGTGAAAGAACTTAAAGGGTTAATCTGTAATTTAGTACTCAACACCAAAGATACAGTTGTTGGGAGAGAAGCAAGCCCTGTCCAAGGCTTTGGGAAATAATTTGCCTTGGCACTTTCTTATAAGAGTGAATTGATTTTTGCTGGGCTGTGTCAGGCTGAATTATGAATGGGAGAAAGCAGGGCTGGTGCTCCTGGAGCTGAAGGTGTGATAATTAGAGGTATGTGCAGAGGAGGCTTGGGGGCTGCCTCCTTCCAGGATTTCCCACGTGAATCCAGGACTCAAAAGCCCTCAGAGTCCTTGGAGAGATGAATTTGCTTCAGCCTGAATACAGAGATGGCCCCCATGATTGTGCCCCCCAGATTGGACCAGGAGAAGCCTTTTCTGGGCTATCTGGGACCATCTCCTCTCCCTGTCTAGGCATTAGAGCAGCAGATCTTTCTTGCTGGAGGGTGAGACAAGGCATCACCCTCATCCTGGGAGGAGGTGGGAGTGTGCAAAGGGTGATCCTGTCACCCTGCCCTCAGTCCTGCCCTGCCCACTGCAGCACTGCTGGGAAGGAACCGTGTCCCCAAGCCCTGTTCCTGCACTTAAAAGCTCGTGGTGCTGTGTCACTGCCTGCATCCACCTCCATCAGTCAGCGCTGAGCCTGCTGCCCCCCAAGTGCATTATCCTGACCTGCTCAGATGCTGCTTTCCAAGGCAAAGGCATACAATTCCTGCAGGCTGCTGGGAGTTGTAGTGCAGTACAGCCAGCAGGCAGGAGTGGGGACAAAGCCAGGCTGCCAGCTCTCTGCTGGCCTGGCCTGTGCTGCTCCCCTTGGCAGAGCCAGCACCAGACCTTGCTCCTGGCATGCAGAGACCCCAGGAAACCTGCATCTGCCTCCAGCACCAGCCACGTCTCCAGAGCTCTGAGCATCCTGCCATGCAGCTTGGCTTTTGTTTGCCAGCTCAAGAGGAGTCACTGGGAAGAGAATGAGGTCTGGGCTTTTTCTTTTTTCCTCTTGCCCTTTTATTTATTCTTCTCTATTAAGAACCAGTTCCAGCTCATCAGTAAGACCTGGGAACAGCAATTCCTGAATGAGAGAGACGCTGTAGAAAAGCCTTGCCTGATCGCAGTGGCTTCCCAAACAAAGGGGCTCAGACTATTCACTTCCTTCCCTGCCCCTTTTCCCAGAAAATCTACCCCAAAGAACAGCTTGTTCAATAAGCTGTCTGCTCCATAATCAAACTAACCCAGTAATAAGCACTGGGCTCATCCAGCTCGGCACAGCGTCCCCCGGTTCCTGGGAGGATGGAAATGCCCTGCTCCCCAGGCAAACAGGCAGGCACCGAGAGGAGGCGGCTCTCACACCGCACATCCAGCGCTCTGGGAGGGGAAGAAGGGAGGGGAACCTATCTCCGTTGCCTCCCGGAGCTGTGGTTTAGCCCTCCCCAGGTAATTGTGCATGGAAATGGATTCCCATTTCTCTGCTCAATCGTCCTGTTTGCTGTCACAGCTGAACGTTTTGCATGTGCAATTACCCATCCCCGCACATCTCTGTGGGCACGCTCAGGTGTTGCCTGCCAGCCTCGGGCGGCCCCTGTGCAGCCACATCACGCTGCGTTTGGGCTCTGATAGCAGTCAAGCAGAAGCCATTTTCCATATGAAGCTACAGGACCTATGGGATAAATAAATGGGTTGGAAAACCAGGCTGTATAATGAGTTAATTTAAAACCTGCCTTCCCTTCTTGTATATTAATTGACTTGGCATTATGTTTAATCTTTCCCTTACTGGGTTGCATTGGTTTCTTTTGTCTCCTTCCCCTTCCGGCAGATCCCTGGGATGCTCTGCCTTTGGCTGGAGCAGAAGGAAGATAAGCCAGGGCTGGAGAGTGGGGACCAGACCTGGGCCAAGAGGAGCTGCTGTATCCCACAGAAGCTCAGAGTGCTACCTTGAAGGCTTTTGTTCTTGTGGCTGCCCAGCAGGCGGGGATGAATTCGCTGCAATGGAGGGGAGACCACTGCTGGGTATCCCTGATGTCACTCCCAGGGTGCGAATTCCTTTAACCAGCTGGGAGGGTGATGCAGGGAATTAATCAGCTGTAATAAGGTCAACTGGAGCTAACAAGGCAGCAGGAAGTGGAAGCAGAAGACTAGGTGGAGGAGCTGGAATTTGGCTGGGGATGATCCTGCCCAAGCATCCATCACGCTGCTCCTATTCTCCTGGCAGCAGCCATGAAGTCTTAGGTGTGAGTGGATGGCACTTCACATGAGCATGTCTCTGAAGGGCACGGGAGGCCAGTGCAGTGAATAAGAGGCTGCTGTAGCCAGGGAAAGCAGGGAAGAGCCGACAGCAGCAGCTCTGCGGTGAGAATGAACAAGTGAACACTGGTCCAGGGCTTTGTGTCACTATAACGAGGCTGTGATGCTGCTCTGTGCCCATGGCTGCTCTGGATCCCCACCAACTTGCTCACTGGTCCGGTCAAAGAGAAATTTGAGGGTGGATATTGCAGGGAGGGAGAAGTGGGAAGGGAGGGAGCAGCAGGCAGGGGTTGGCAGGGCTCACCAGTAACCCAGTGATGCTGCAGCAGTGAGTGCCAGAAAGTGTGGCAGGCATGTCTGATGCCTCAGTGGGAGTATCCCCAGCCATTCCCATCACCTGTCTGCGTGGGGGATTAGCTTAAATTGTCTTTTAGAAGGACTGACCGACCATCTGAAAGTAAAAGAGACTATTGTGGAGCTTATTTAACATAGGCTGAGGCCATGCCAGAGAAAGGAAGACAGATGCAGGGTGCTGGGGCTGCATCCAGCCTAGGGAGCACGGGGTCACAGGCAGGAGGTTGGATCTATGCCCACTGCCTCTTCTGTGCTGGGGGAGCATGGGGAGCATCACAGCAGCTGCTGCTGGGAACATCCCCTTCCCTCCCCTCTTGCTAATAAACGTAGGTGAAACTTGCTGTGCCATGACTTTAATCAGCAAAGAAAACTGAAAAGCCTTTTTTTTTTTCCCTTTCCCCACCTGCTGAATTCAGCACCGAATGCGAATTAGGCGGCGTTTGGGCTTGGCTGCGTGCCCGCTTCCCGTGCTAACACAGGAAGCCAGACTCTCCCGCAGCCGAGCCTCCCAGGCTAATCCGAGGCGCGCCTGGATCAGCCTCTGGCATTTCACACTGTGCGTGTAGCCCCCGGAGCTTAAAGGCTGCTGGCTGCCGGCTCAGCCCGTGCCGGGGAGTGGCCCTGGCCTTTGGCACCCATGGGTGGCTGGGCGGGGTGACTCCAGCAAGACCATGCCTCACCAGCCTTGGAAGCCAAGTGCAGCTCTGGGGAGTGTTTGGTTGCATTATCCCACGGCCGGTGTGCTCAACAGCAACGGGCTGCCTGCCCCAGGAAGGGATGCTGGAGTCAGCATCCTGGAGCCCTGCACGTGTGTGGGGTGCCGGAGCTGTACCCCCCGGCTCACACCTAAAGGTCCATGAGCGTGGCAGGAGTAATTTGTGGCTCCATTAGCACTGGGAGTCAGCATAGCAGCCCTGCAGTGTGTCCATTTGATAAGAAGCAAGTTCCACTGAATAATGAGCAGTAATTGGATTTCAGGGTTAACCAGCTTGCAGCAAAAATAGAAAAGAACAGAAAGCCATTGGATATTTCTGTTCTGGCTCATCAGACACTGGAAGTTTATCTCTGCTGAGAATAGCACAAGAGAGGTAAAGTTATTAGTGACCATCAGAGCATGGGGATACTATCTCCCTCTTGTGTTTAGCGAGATGAGTCTGTACATCCTCTGTGAGTTTCATTTAAGGCTGTGGAAGTTTATAACCCCCTGTGGGAGAGCTCCACCCGTGCACCAATATGGTGTGCAGCTCTCCTCAGTGTGCAGGAACACCTGGCCTTTCTGCTACCAGCCTGAGACAGAAGGCAATGTCTCCTGCCAGTGTTACCTCATCCAGGTGACAGTCTGGTGGGGAGAAGGCCAGCAGATGTGCAGCACCACCATGCCTGGAGCTGCAGTTGCCTGCCCGGGGGTGGCATCAGTGTAGGCAGGTGGTGGCTGTGCCAAGCACTGGGAGGTTCACACAGCCATGATGGCCCATCTTCCAGCGAGATGAATTTGTGCTGGGTGTGGTACAGAGACGGGCTGTTATCGTCGGGTGGAATGGAGAGCCTGTCTTGTAAGATGAAGCTGAAAGCACTTGGCTTGTTTAGCCCAGCAAAGAAAGGCAAAACAGGAATATGATTACTCTCCATAAATATATCAAGTCAGTAAACACCAGGTACAGAAAGGAACCATTTAAGCTAAAAGACTGTTCTAGCACAAGAACAAATAGGCTTAAACTGGCTAATGTAGGCTGGAAATTAGGAGACAGTTTTTAACCATGGGAAGCAGAGGAGGAAAAATATCTCACTGCTTTTCCAAGCAGAGCTGGACCACCATGTAAAGGGAGCAGAAAGGCAGCTGCCTGCAACTGCAGGGGTCTGGGGTGTGAGCCAGCAGGGTCCTGCCATGCCAGGCTCCTTCCAGGGTGACTGGGTGCACGGTGCCCAGCAACTTGAGAGGTCCAAGTTTGCCAAGGCAGGGAACACTGTTCCTGCAGGCAGGGCCTGCTGACACCAGTCTGCCTCTGTTCAGGGGCTGGCAGGCACCTGGCACTTGGTACAGCCCCCCAAAGTGGTTGGGGTGGAAGAGGTAATGAACCAGAGACAGCCAGCAGCGTCTGCCAGCTTGGAAGGTACCACAGGGGAAAAACCTTCACTGATCAAAGCAGGACAGCTCAGAGCACCTGGGTTAGGACTGGGAATCTTCTGCCATCACCGCTTGGTCTGGATTTTCACTGGGGATGGCACACAGCTGAGCCAGCAACTCCAGATTTTTACCTCCTGCATGAAATTATTCTCAATTCCCTGTATATTCTTGGGCCTGCCTGAAGGATGGGTGAAGAATCTGCTGATGAGGACTCTAATCAGTTTTGAGAGCAGGTAATTTCTCAGCTAGAGATCATCTCCAAACAGGAAATCAGATTCAGGAGATACCTGCTTTATGCAGCACATCATGGTGGACTCAAGCAAAGCTTGTGGTAATAAGCAGAGCTGGAATAAGAAGATCATTATTAACATTATGCATTAATTATTTTACAATCCTCCTAGCAGGTGTGCTTTCCTATCTCACTCATCTCTGGTATTAATGGAACAGGAATAATTCTAGACCCAATCCTGGCATCTGGGCAGGTTTTTTTTTGGTGATGTTTCTCCTTTCTGAAACTGGAGGAAAGATGTTCCCTGCCTTCACTGTGCGTTTAGAGTTTGGCAGCGTACCTGGGATCGTAGTAAGACACAAAAGCATCTGAAGGAAGTGGCCACTGGATGGAGCCTTTAAGGTCATAACAATTGCCGGCTCTGCTACAGATGGTGCTCACTGATGAAAAACACCAAGCGGGAAAGCAGCGAGCATCAGGGCTGCGGGATGCTGCAGAGCCCAAATCTACCGCCCTGATCCCAGCTCTAGACATCTGAGCCAGCCGCTAGCACGTCTGCCTGCTCCCGCCCCCGGGTCCTGCCCTCGCTGTGGCGGCTGTAGATTGCTCGGGGCAGGGATGCTCTCACATCCCGGGATGCTCTAAAACACCTCACCAAACACCTTGCTTCATTCCGGCAAGACAAATAGAGATAAGTGACTCTGTGAAGAGAATTCCAGTTTTGATTAAAACCCACAGACCTGCAAGCCTCGGATCTCGCTTTAATAAGGATGAGGATAATATTGGCAGGAGAGAATGAAAACATCTGATGACATCTGAAGCAGAAGTGTGGCAGGGTGTCATCTCTGGGAAAGGGGTTCACCGCTTTCTCCTGGACACGGTCTGGTGCGCCGAGCCCGTGGTGGCTCCACTCCCTGCAGCCCTGGGAAGGGGTAAGGCAAACTCAGCCAGTGGGATAAGCATTTTCTGTATGAGTGGACGAACCCGCTCACTAAAACGGCCTCTGCAGGGGGGACGAGGGCCATAACCAGACAGTGCAGCTGTTGGGACTCATCCTCATGGCACAGCCAGCCGCCCAGGGAGTGATGGAGAGCTACGGGGGGTGCGGTGCATCTTGGAGGAGATGTCAAACAGCGCTCCCTCTGTGCAGGCGCTCTCCCTTTAAAGCAATCCCGGGGCCGAGA
>VXBU01021145.1:0-11298 GCA_013400315.1 Bombycilla garrulus | reverse complement strand
CCCCCGGTCACCGTTTTAGTGGTGATGATACGCCTCCATTGCAGATACTTTTCTATTTGTTATGTACACTCCCACTTCTGTTTTTTTTACACCAAGAAATATTGAAAAAATATTTGCCAAGAAATTTGCTTCTATTAAAAAATGAGTTTGTGAAAAAAACAATTTAGAAACCACCCCTGATTCTCAAAAAAATTTATGACTGTTCATGAAGATATCATATGTAGAACAGAAAAATCATTGTATTTTGTAGTATCCAAGAAACCATAATCTTTCACTTTTTTGTACTCTTAGTGTATTAATGATGTGCAATAAACAGAGCAGTAAGAAAAGTACCCGTACATATTTACCAGGAGTAAGTACCAGTTTTACTTTTTTGTAAAACTGGTAGCCAAACTTACCCTAAGAATTTCGAGTGGTCTGAAAAGTTTTGCAGATCAGGAGGGACTGTTTTGCTCAGTAGTCCTAATTTCTGCCTGCTGATTTGAAAGGACCAAAGCTGTTTTGCTCTTATTCAAATTACATAGTTTAATGTAATATTGGGCTGTACCTCCAAGAAGGAATATTTTTTCCCTTGAGCTTAGATTTTTCTTTCACATGAGCACATATTTTACCAAGTGTTTACTTTAGGCTAACCCATTTGAATGGGCACGATGCAAATGCATTTGCAAAGAGATTTCTCTGTGGAGAGGTCAGCTTTATTCTAATCTCATCTCTTAATTGGATCCTATATTTGTTTGAGATGAAAGAGACCTTTAAGAGGCAATCTTGTTGAATCTTCCTGCCAGGATCAGAGACATCTGTCAACTTTTCAGGATGCTCAGAACCCTGTCTAACATGACGTTGAACACTAGCAATGATGAAGCATCCATGTTTTCTGTGTATAACTTTTTCTACTGTGTCACCACGTGCACTGCAAAAAAAAAAAATCCTTAGAGCCAAACAAAATCTTCTTCCAATTTCAAATCCTTGTTCCTTGTCACTACAGGCCTTCACAAAAAGTCCTTTTCCATGTTTCTGATAAATCTGTTTTGGAAGATGGTTGGTCTAGGTGCTATTGCCTCTAGGAAAGGTCCTTACTTGACTGACTGCAGGATTTTTTTTTTTCTCAGTTGTATTCGTCTTTACTCTTTCTTTTCAAGTTTTTATGGATAAACAGATGTTAAGGGGGAAAACTTAATATTTCTTTCTAATTATTTTCTCTCCTCCTGCAACTTTTCTTTACTTTAACTCGACATAATCACTCTGTAGCATAACAGTTATTTGCAGATTTTGGCTTCAAATGAGGCATAATCAGGAAGAGCAGATGAGTGTTGAAGAAGCATAGATCACATTTTCTTGCAAATATCCTACTAATAAGCTGAGGGAACAGCCCTGTTCTTGAAAATAAATATTCCATGTTCGTGGAATTAGCATCTAAATTAAACCTTTTTCTAATCTTTCTAGAAGGTTGTAATTTGTTTGTTTGTTTGTTTTAGTTTTACCCTGTCACATACTATTTCATATGTTATCTGAACTATAGCCTAAGTAGTGATGTAAAGTTTTTTATTTTATTGCAAAATTTTATTAATTCTGAGATCTGAACCTGCCATCATGGGATTTTTTGGTAGTTCAGGTTGAAAGGGACCATAGGAGATCTCTTATACAACCTCCTGCTGAGAGAGCTGCAAGTTCAAATCAGATTACTAAGTCTAGTCATGAAGACAAACAAGAGTGCAGACCACACAGCTTTCCTTGACAGCCTGTTCCACTGTTTGATTGTCTTTGAGGCTTTCCCTCTCATTGTATTTAGTCCGAAATGCTCTTTTTTCAATTTATGGCTGCTTCATTCTTCCATTGTGCACTGTTGTGAAGAGCCTGCCTGTATGCTGTTGATAAGGTTTTCTGGAAAGGTGGTCTTAAGTCCTCCATGAAGCCTTGTCTTCTCCAGGTTTGACAAGCCAGGTTCCTTCATCTTCTCCTCACAGGGAAAATGCTCCAGCCCTGAACATCTCAGTTTGCCCTCCACTGAATTCACTCCTGTTTATTGAATTCTGGTGCTGGTGGACCCAAAAGCTCTTGGTTTACAGAAACAATCCTCTACTCTTCTTTCAGGACTTTTGAGGCATGTAACTCAGAATTCAGATACTTACAGGTATCACTGTGTAGACAATAAGTTTTCCTATTATATAATAACTCAAGACGTGACAATCATAATTTTGCTGGAGTTGTAATCCAAGCAGCAAATCCAGTTCTGAGAGAGAACAAAAAGTCAATTGAGGTTTTTTTTCTATCAAGATAATACAACTGGGATGTGATAGTTGGTCTGTCTTGTATCTTGAGAAGAAATACAACACATCTACTTTGATGATTTCATGGAGAAAACTGTTTTGTGATCCAGGTTTTTTTTTCAGTTCTGTTAAAGAGGGTGGAACATATCAATCCATTTCAAGTCTAAGTGAACTCAATAGAAGGACTGCATTCAGACTTGATATCTGCTATCCAGAAACTTGCCGCACATCCAAGAAAAGAAGCAGTTGAACATGAAAACAGGCAAGTTCACTGTTTGGTTTTTTTTTCTTTCTCTTCTTCCTGGATTTTTTTCTCCTACAATCAAGACTGATCATCCTGAGAGCTGCTGGAGCTGTGGGAGCATTGAGCAGGGTGCAGTGAGGCTGTTCAAAGAATGCCAGCCTCTGGGAATTCCTTGTATTGTGCACACATTCCACACTCCTTAGCTTTTAAAGCCCTATATGCACAAACAACTAGTTATGCTTTCTGTCTTTGTGTCTGGAGCATTGTTTGGAAGTGAATATCCCAGACTGATTAGAGCATGCTAAAATAATGCTTAATTTCTCTCAGTTTGTTGGTCTCGGTCTTTTTCAATCTCTGTGCAAAATATTAGAAATTAAACAGTAAGTTTAATTTCTGCTTTGATTTTAAAAGCCTCTAAAGAAATAGGAAGCTAGAAATCCCTGCTAGTTCCTCGAGTGCTGTATTCCTCCTTTGCTAATCAGACATACATGAAAGTCTTTCCAATTAGCTCTTTACAGAGAGAACTGAAGCAGCTGATGTATTCATTCTCCCGCAGGAAAATTACCTTTTGCAAGGGCTGAGAAATTCTCATGAGTGCATATTTTCCCAGCAAGGTGTTTCTTGTTTCAGGGTTTTTTTGTCTGTTTGTTTTGGGTTTTTTTGGGTTTTGAGTTTGTTTTAATTATTTTTAAAGGCCTATAGTTCATGTACATTGAAGGTCAGGTGGAAATGAAAACAAGTTTTTAGTATCTCCTCAAATCCTTCAAAATCCTGGAGGTGAATACTACTTCATGATCTTGCCTATTTAAAACTCTCTACCCTCTTCTACAAGACAGTGTGTAAGTTACTTCAATATTTCATTACAGTAAGGATGTTTTTCTTCTTTTCTTGTTAACTCTCCCAAGGTGAAGGCAGAATACAGTATGACTAGAGGAAGTTGTATTTTGCATATTACAATCTGACTAATGAACACATATCATTGCTTTAATTTGAAAGCAGAATTGCCGTGATGGAAAGTAAATTGTCACTTACAAAATTTGTACTTTTAACTTGTACAGCACGGAACTGATGTTCTTCTGCTCCCAGGCTCTTAGCTTCTGGAGCAATTACTGAGGAAAGTTTTATGTGTACCAGTAAACAGCATGCAACCATTTCTGATGTCCCATCCTGAGATATGGCTTAAGGTCAATCAGATATCTCTGTGGGTCTGTGTAACTGAGCCATTTCAGTATACTTCTGTAGGTATTTTGTTGTGGAAACTCAGTTTTGCAAAAAATTAAGGATATATGGCACGCTCCAGGTCATAAGCAATATGTAGAAGAGGTTTTTGGAGTCGTGTGTTAAGGCAAGTAGCAAATTAAAAAGAGTCACCATATTTTTCCTTGAAAACAAACCTCTTTTCTTCATCTGACAGGAGGGGGGGAACAGGTATGGAAAGCTTCCAAAGGAAGTTTTCAGGTCTTAGAGCAGTTTCCTTCAAAGTTGGTGGCGTTTTTTTTAAAGAAAATTATATAGACATTTTAGAAAACCATTTCATGATTATCTTGACAGTCTGCATTGTATTGACCGGACAGTAATGTTTCATATATAGACTTCGTCAATTGCAGCTTCTTGTTCACAGCCATTAACTGAATGCCAAAGGACTGGTGCCAACCTCCACCAGCCTGAGTTGTCAAACATCAGTTCAGGCATATGAACTAAACCTCTGCTTGACCAGTAAGAAATGAACTTTGGAATGCAGAATTCAGTATTGTAGGAATGCAATCTTCTTATTAAAAAAAAAATAATAAAAAAACCCCACGTTTCAGTAATACTAGATGAGACATAATATTATTCAGGTACTGTGAGTCAGTCAGGGTTTTGCACATTTGAAGGACAGGTTGTGGTGTTGGAAAATGTGCCCCTCAGATATACTGCCAGAAAAATATTGACTTTTAGACAATTTTTCTTTGCTGTGTTCAGAGGGCAAGTTTGTGAGAAAGCTTAAAATATTAATTTGTTTCAAACTAACGGAGAGATGGCTGCCTAAAATTATGCTGCTTTAAACGGCTTCCTGAACATTTTTTCCCAGCCATAAACCTGTCATTATTTTTAAGGGATAATGCTTATTTGTTCAAGAGCCAAGATCATAATTTTTTTAGGAAGCTATATTTGGTTGTATTGGGTTAGGTATAGAAATTTGATCGGATTTATGCAGAAATTTCTTCATTGCTTCAATGAATATTCTCCCAGGGAAATAAACTTTGGTCTTAATTGTAATGCTTAGATTTGTAATGCCCTCGGCAATATGCATTTACATGAATTTTTCATTCATTGCTTTATAATTGGAAGTTTCATTGAGCAATCTATGAGTCTGCAATGCATTCCTCTCAAATACACCTTGCAAAGCTTACCTTCTCAATGTTATAGTTACTCATAGGTTATTAGTTTCTTCCTGCAGCAAAGCAAAATAGAGTTATGAATAGTTGCATTACTTATCTTCACTAATAAATCATATATAGGAATTTCAGAAACTACTTTTAGGCTACTAATTACATGGCTTTACTGAAGTACAGCTACTGTGCTCCTGTCATGTGTGACCTCAACTCCAGTGGTAGCAGATTCCCAAAAGCTGATTACATGTGAGACTCTTATGCAGTATAACATAGGAAACAAATAGTGAAGGGGAGCTAAGCTGTTCATGCCAGTGTTGGAACAATGTGTTTGCATTCTTGTCTTGTTACCTTTTAGGTTTTGTCAGCCAAGTTAGAAAAAAATGTGCACTTCAAAAAGATCTGTATAGACAGATCTCATTGCAGCTATTTTTAAGATGTATTTCAGACGTATTTACACATGATACTTGTTCCACCAGCATTCTAGGGAGAACTGCGGTGTCTCTTTCCCTTTTCCCCTAAAGGGGAAGCTGGTGGCTAAGCTGGTTTTTAACCTCACTTGTTTTGCTAGGGAACTGCTTCACAATCTCTTGTTTTTCTTGTAGAGCTTTCAACAGTAGCCAGTGAAGTGTTAACGCATCTTAAATATTTCTCCAATTCCAGTGAAGTGGAGACAGAAGCTGCAGTGTCGAGCGTTGAAATGTCCTCTCTTGTGGTGTGAAGTGGTAAAGAGCAGGGTTGTGTCCTTACTCTCCTCCCTGTCTTCAGCCTCTCTGCCTCTGCTAGGAAGGTTTTACACAAACATAATATCTTTTATTTTATGCTAGTTCCATGTGGGGTGTGCTTATGATGGGTGTTGGCTGGAATGACTCCCAGCATTACAGGAACCTTCTTGGCCCCCTGTCAGGGGAGAGACGTCTTTTCTTTCCTGTTCAGTGTGGCCTCAGAAC
Source organism: Bombycilla garrulus (assembly GCA_013400315.1). NCBI lineage: Eukaryota > Metazoa > Chordata > Aves > Passeriformes > Bombycillidae > Bombycilla > Bombycilla garrulus. The sequence continues at coordinate 5,465 of VXBU01021145.1, read as the reverse complement.
TTGTGCAGAAGGGCTTGGGACTCAAAGGGGCTGGAGCACAGGCTGTAGGAGGGTAAGGACTTGGTGGAATGTTGATGGACCATTATGTAGAGCAAATGGTGACAGAGTATCTTCTGCATAGTCTGTATACAGAATAGTCCTTGGAAGAAACTATCCCTGGCTGAACTACAGCACTGGAAGGAAACTGGTTTATCCAACCTAAAAATAGGGTCTAAGCATAGGGTAATATACATTAAATGTACTTGATCACACTGGATCAGGTCATGGAATGAATTGAACAAAGTAGCTGTGACAAGCTTGTTGTACCTTTTATCTTCACGAACATGGTGTCGGTGCCTCCAACAATAGATGAAAGAAATCCTTTTCTTTGTCTCAGTGGCTTAAATTTTGTATCTAATTTCTAGGTTAGCTTTGTTTTGGTATTCCATGCACTGCTTTTTGTGGTCATGTTTACTGCTGCAGTAGAGAACCCTTTTGTGTGTAAAATTTCCTTCCTGAGTGAGCTCTATTCATTAATGTGGCACATTGATTAACTCCTTTTTTTTTTTTTTTTTAATTCCTGATAACCTCTTTAGGTCACCAGGAGGCATTTGCTGTAATCCTGGGGTAATATCTGTGACTGGCTTTTTTTGTTCCTTGTGCAATTAATTAACATCCTTGAAAAGGCATATGTTGGCGATTGTTTCCCTGTGTGTGGTTATGTGCCTGTATCAGTGCCTGGCTGGCTGGAAGGAGACACCGGAAAGGTTTCTGAGGGTGTAGATGAGATGAGCACCGAGTTGACCACGAGCCAGCATGTGCCCTTGTGGTAGCAAAGGATAACAGCCTGCTGGGCTGCATTAGGAAGAGCATCTCCACAGGTAAGAGGTGCTCCTTGTAGTTCCACTCAGCAACGCTGAGACACAACTGGAAATCGGGGTTTAATTCTGGGTTTTCCAATCTAAGAAAGACTGACCTATACAGATCTAGAAAAGCAAGGACATTGAGGACTCGTGAAGGACCTTGATGAGTGACAGCTTCTTCAAACATGAAAACGCTGATAGAACATGCTTTGTTTAATCTGGAGAAGAAAAGCTTTGTGAGGAGTGTCTCATCAATGTGTATAACTGTCTAATGATGGTGTAAAAGCAATGGGGCGAAACTCTTTTTGGAGATCTTTATCTGAAAAACAACGAAAAAAATAGGCTGAAACTGTACCACAAGAAATCCTGTTCAAGCATAAGACAAACCTTTCTGGACATCTTTGTGCAAAGAAGACCACTTGAATGGTCCAGTTTGTTTAACAAACTTTACAGAAAATGTTGATTTTTGATACTGAGATCCAAAGGAGAGTTTTCAAATGTCAGAGCTGACTGAATACAACTTAACAGCTTTTTTGTATTTTTTTGGAGTGCGGACACACAACAGTCAGTCTCTTCTGAAGAACTCTGGCATTGGAGAGTGGAAAGCAAGAAGATATTTATGTTATCTCTTTCTTGCTTACATTATTTGACAAAAACCCTGGGAAGGAGTGGTCAGATTCTGTTGACAGTAACACTGCAAGTGAAGAGCTTCCCCCAGACGCCTCTACCTATCTGAGAACAGAGCTCCCCACTCTTAACTCCAGTCTAATCTGCCTGTGCAGATTTACTTAAGGATTGGAAGCAGGTAGAGCTTTAATCCTTTCACTAAAACAGGAAACTGAAGGCTTTACTCTGGACAATACAGTACCCTGCAAAATATTTAACACTCTTAAATCTTTAAGGAATAGATACTCTCTCTGGTTGTACAGTATTCCTGGGATATTCCATACAAGGTGCAAGCCAAGGATTTCAGTTCACACCTGAAACTTTCTCCACACCAAAGATAAGTTTTCCAAATTTTTTAATATGAACTTGCCTGGAAAATTGCCTCTGCTACCAGGTCTAACTTTTGCATAAATTTCCAAAGGTGTTGCAGAAAATGAAAATTCTGCAGAGTTGTTAATTTTCTCACATCTCTCTCCTAACAAATAAAGCGGGAGTAATGAGAACCGTAGAGCAGAGTTTGTTCAGTTAGATGCTCTTTTCAAATAAAAAGGTGAAAAGCACAGAGAGAGGGAACTGTTCAACAGACTAAACATGCAGTGGTGTGATGTAGATGACTAAGCCAGAAAGGTTAAACTTTCTAAGCACTCCTGAAGATCAATCTGCCAAGCACCTGCTGTTTGCTTTCTATTTTATGGATCTAGGTCACAAAGAAACATCTCACAGGCTTGCCATTTCTAATTTTTTTGGTCATTTTTTAGTTCCTTTTATTGATGGCTTTTAAACACTGATCGTGTTGAAAGCTGCCCTGAAAATATTTGCATTTGAATCGAAGTCTGGCTATTCACAGAGAAAGCCAGGTCAAATATAAGTCAAGATGTCTCTCCCAACAAGACAGTTCCCTCTCTGAAATAAGCCAATAATCCATTCACTTGACACATTAAAATGACAGACAAAATGTCTGAGGCACAGTCTTATTATGTGAGTTCAGCTGAGTGAAGACATAAATGGCTCCCTTTATGCCTACATTTACCCTCAGCATGCTTTGATTTTCTTAAGCTCTGAAGGTTGAAGTAATGATATTTATGTCTCATTAGTTCAGATGTAAATGTGAGAACTCCAGGACAGGTCCTCAGGCACAGTGTTAGAGTGTCAGTGTCACTGCCTAATTGGTGATTTTTCTGAACTTTACCGATTGGTTGAACATGCACAAGAGAAGAGGAAACGTGGGGGGAAATGGTCTGAACATAGACCTACATGAGTAAAACATTCTAGATGTCATTACAGGGCAAAACAGGATAGATGGGAAACTGGAACCTTCTTGCTTATGCCAGGAATCTGTGTTATGGCGCTTCTCAGCTATAAATATGAGGTAGGTAGAAGCCCGAATTGGTGGTGTTCCAATGCCCGTAAAGTATCTCTCTCTTAATGGGAACTCTTGACTTGCCTTCAAAGAATTGGCAAAAGCTGAAGTTTTTTTAAAACTTATGTAAGTAGACAATCAGGTCTTTTATATTTAGCTCATTCTCAAGGAGTACCTCTGGCATGTAACAATGTCATTTATTCTTATCTTCACTACTATGTGATAACCTTCATTGTGTATGGATGAAAATAATTGTTAAATTTTCCCATCATTCAGCTGACTGAAGACTGAAAAAAGCATTTTAATATTCCCCCTGAAAACCAATGAAGAGAGAAATTCAGCACACTGCAGCCCAGGCCTTTCTTTCATATCTTTTCTGCACTAAGTGCCATGAGCTTCTTTAAGTATATCTTAACATTTAAATAAATAGTGTAAACTAGAGTGTTTACGTAGGTAAATATGTTGGGTTTAAGGATATTCTCATGGTTGATGAATGGAATTGCTCTGTGTGCTTTCCTATATCTTAATGTGGAATTAAAGGGCATTGTGTCCAAGCTGGTTTCTGAATAGTTTTACAATGCTACTCTGAGGTAATCTCACCTTGGGCCAGAAGAATGTAAAGCTTCCCGACTGATCTCGGTCTTGCAGGCACTATTTCAATTCTCGCAGGACAGTGTACTACACCGGGAGTTTAACCTGTATTCTTTTTGCTTTTATTTTAGTGTCGGGAGAAAAATTCAATGCATCAGGAACTCTTTGAAGCAATTTTGATGTTTTTAAAAGATTATATGCTTTTTCTGTGTCAAGCATATTAACATTTCCAATTATGCTCTCTATCAGCGAGCACAAAGAAACAATTTTTATCTAAGAGTTGCGTGCTTGCTTGCTGTTGCAGAGGAGAGTTGTACATTGTTCCCTGTCAGGAGGATTCTTTTTCTCCATGTCATTTTTACCAGAACTGGGCAGAAATCAATCAACTTGATTTTGATGTGCATCGGCTCCATTTTGAGTGCACACCTGTCTCGTTATTAACCCTTCTACTTCTCTGAATAGCCGGTAATAATAGATTTTAAATGGGAGACATATAAGTTTCTGAAACATATTAGATAATTATTGTAATAATTAACTAGTACAGATGTGTGCCATAAATTATGAAGTAATCCTAGTTCTACACAGCCTTAACTCATGAAAGCTTGATAAATAATTAAAGATCAGTCTTGACTACATGAGCACATGATAATGAATTTTTATTTTTTATTTGCCTATATCATGGCAATTGCATAATGCTAGCAAAGGGCATAATAAGAATTAAATACCTTTACGCAATAATAAGAGGTCTTTGTATAAATTGCTCTTCGAGGGAAAATGAGGTCTTTTTGGAAAACAAGCTGTTCGCTCATTTAGGGTCAAACCCAACCTGTGAGGAAGGGGGAGTTAAGAAGGTTTACAGAAAATAAAGAGTGAAGATAAGAACTGCTTAGTGGAAAAGACAGTTTCCAAAGTTAAAAAGAGTCATAGTTGAGGAATAAGGGTGATGTAAATATATCTGAATTCTCCTGGAGTTTTTGGCTTGCATATGTTTACTCCCAGCTTGAAGATGGCACCTTCTTCAGGCAGAAACAGAAGTCACATTTATTGTTGTCCTGTGAGCAGATGGCTCCATGTCCTGGGCTGGCTTTGAACCTGTCAGAAGGGATAAGGGCCATTTCATTTGAAAAAGTACACCAGGTGAGATATCATTGTGGTTTGTTCTGGACTATATCATGATTTAAGCTTTATAGCAAGGCAGTATTGTAGCTGTTATATAACCATTACTGACCATATTTGAGATTTTATCTCGCACATACTTATGCGCTGCTTTAACTAAGGTAATACTTTGTAGATTTACAGAGGGAATTAGAATAAAGAGCCGATAACAAGACTCATGACAAGTTATGTGTTCTGTCTGGACAGTGCATCAATGCATGCCACATAAACCTTTGGTAAAAACAGCCACTGGAACTCCCTTGCTTATATTGCACAGGGCAAGCAGTTTGCAGAGATTAATTGCAGAGGCAGGCAGCTGTTTATGGTTTTTTTGCTTCCCACTTGAGCAGGTCCAAGCAGCTCCTAGGAATGACTCTGGCAGCCAGAAGCTCCCTGGCTGCTTCTCAAAATTGAGATTTGTGCAACTCTTTGTTGAGAGGAACACTGAAAGGAAAACCATTCTGATCCTTCCCTGGGCTACTCCTGGAAGAGACTACTCATTTCTCAAGGTGTCAAATCTTTTGCATAAATTGTGATCCAGTTTTCCAGTGCTTTTTCTATTGCCATTCTCTCAAACCCTACAAACATGCACCCTCAGCTGACCAGGTGGAGCATTTGGGGGAGTCCGCAACTGGACACTTTGCTTCTTTGCTACTTTGCAAAAGTAGCTTGGATAGACTTAGAATTTTAAAGCTGTGAAGGTTTAAAAGATGCCACTCCTGCTGGTGTTAGGTCTTCCACCACACAGGTGCTGAGCTGTTGCATGTGCTGGGTTATTGCTCATCAGTTTATTGGCTTTTCCCAGCATGATTCACTGCGCATCTGTAGACATGTGTCTTGGGTTGAAGACA